>JAVJIF010014943.1:0-169240 GCA_038442645.1 Agave tequilana
GCACCACACCAGTAAGTCGAATGGGAAGCAACTGACTCTTAGCTCTAAGGAATCGGATGCGGAATATTCCTCGGGCCTGAAAGAAATATTGATCGAGCCCGAAGAAATTTATAGACATACTCTGAACAGGAGCCATAGTCCCAATTGACTACAACAAACCTGGCTAAGGGGGTTGAATCATACAATAAGCACTTTGCCATAATAAAGTCGCATTCATCAAACTCCAACGTGGAGAAAGAGGCCTTCACATAGATGGCTAGCACTTCAAAAGAGAAGCCAGAAAATTTGAGGAGCAAGCTCGAGTGCAATAGGAGCAACACGAGATGTTTCAAGCCCAACAAGGGTCTATTGTGATCTCAAGAAGATGATAGCTCTTTTACTTAAAAAGCCAAGGAAGAAGATGAAAGTCCGAAGAATAAAGCTTCTTCCCACAAAAGTAAGGGAAAAGAGAAGGAGGATGAAAACTCTACCTCCGAACACTCTGATGGCAATGAAAACAACTTTGGATATGAAAATTCTGAGTCTTTTCTTCTGAAGAACCAAAGAATTCAGAAGATAATTATGCAAAGAAGATGAACGAGCTTGAGAAACGCCTGGAGGCTATCTCAAATCGAAGCAATCTTCAAGAAGTGGAGGTGGTCGACCACATCCGGTCAAGTGGGATTCAGCTCCCTTCCTCCCAGGTTCAAGGCACCGAATCTAAGCGCCTTCAATGAAAGGTTCGCCGAAACAACATATATACTACTTCAAATCTCAAACAGGGAATGCAGTATCAAACGATGCCATTATGGCTTGTTTATTCATCAGCACCCCTTGTGGGATTACCTTTGAATGGTTCATGAAGCTTCCTGCCGCTCTATCAAGAAATGGGTTGACCTCAGAAGCTCTTCCTGATGACATCGAAGTATCCGTGCCAACTCTCCTTGCTACAAAGCTAAGAAAGGAGAGTTAATTAAAACATTTGTGGAGAGATTTCGGAGTATGGCGCTCCAATGTCCAAGTGGCATGACACAGTCTATACTAATAGAGACTTGTCGCCACAACCTGCAAACCACACTCCTATCTCAAATAGGAGTAACTCAAAGTTGCACCTGAAAGCAACTAGTCTTATAAGGCGAACAAGCAGAAGACATAGTTGTAAGAGTAAACCAGAAAGATTACAAGAGCATGTAGCATTGAATCACTGGGCAATGAGGTGAGCCGACTTCTACGACTGTCACGTTCAATAGTTACCTATGAACAGTCTCTATGATTCCATCGGTATTTGTCATCCCCATGGAATAAACTCCCCTAGAAGTAAATCATGTACTACTCCAAACAAAGAAGCGCTATCCCGGATTAAGTTCAACATACACCTCTGATCAAAGAAGTACTTGAAAAACACTTAGAGGGGGGGTGAATAGGTGTGAATGCTAATCTAGTGATCTTTTTAAACCTAATTAAATGAGTGATGCAACGATCTCTCAAAACACGACTAAGAGCCGAATACCCCTTGCGAGGTTCTGAACTCCTTCCTCCCAATTCCCCTTAAATGGGTTAGAGGTGCGTAATGCAACCGTGTTGTATTGAGGTGTGATCGATCAATGCCAAGTATGATGATGAAGATGAAATGCTCACAAAGTAAAACAACAAGTATAGCAAGTAAGGTAAACAACACAAGATTCCACAAGTAGAGGGTTAGTTCTCAAGCAATTAATTCAAGGCAATATAAAGCAATAGAAATTAAAAGCAAGAAGAACGCAAAGGCAATCGCAAACAAGATGATTTGTTTCGAGGTTCGAGCACACTTGCTCTAGTCCCCGCCTTCACCTCCGTGAAGGGTTTCCACTATCCACCGAGGATGCCTTTACAATTGGGTCTACCGAAGACCGAGCACCGAGCTCCACCGAGTACAAAGGACCTCTACCGAAGAGGTTGCTCCACAAGAAGGAATTACAAGAACAAAGTGATCACAACTTGATCACTACACTTCTCTCAATTTCTTTTACAAACACTCTCACTCCAATTACAACTTCACTATAGAATGAGTATAGAATTTTTGCTCTATGAAGTGTGGTGAGAAAACTTCAGTTGTAGAGTGATATAGAGAATCAAACACAACTGAAAAACAATCTTGAAAGAGTAGGAATTGAAGGCTTAAAACAATTTTTCTTTTCTCTTTTGAAAACAACAAAACTTGAGGATTTTTCTTAGTAATAAGGAAGAGAGACTTCTCCTCTATTTATAGGGTTAGAAAATAGATTAAAAACAATTTCTTTTCACCTAATACAACCTGCAAAAGCTCCCCAACCACTCTCCAAAAGTCTGCTAAAACAGAAAAAGAAACAGTTTTTCAGAAAATCCCAAAGAGGAAAGAGCCGTTGCTGAGTTGCAGGCTTGGCGGTCGACCGGTCCGGTCGACCGCCAGCCTAGCTGGATATGGCCGTTGGCTCCCGGTCGACCGGTCCGGTCGACCGACCAAAAAGGAGGAAACACAGTTTCCTTCTTCCGGTCGACTGGTCCGGTCGACCGAAATTTCCCGAGAGCAGAAGGCTCTCTGTCGGTCGACCGGTCCCGTCGACCGACGGACATGCACAAACAGTGCATGTCCAGGCACAACGCCGGTCGACCGGGCCGGTCGACCGATGTTGCCTGAGGCTGAAAACTGGGCTGTTTTGAAGATGGAATTTTTTTGTAAAAATATTTTGAAAATACCTATAGCTAAGTATTATGCAGAAAATAGTTTATATACATGTTTTAAACAATTTTTTCAAGATATAAAGCTTTGGTACATGTATATATAAACTAAGGCATAAGCTAAAGCTTTGGTACATGTTTTTAAACAAGTTTTTCAAAACATAGGAAATACATGAAACAAGTGTGTGTGTGCAAATCCTAGAGCCAAATTTCCTATATTCAAACTTTAACATTCTAAACTTACAAACTTGCTAAAAGACTTCAAGGCTATTCTTCAAGGTGGGCTATCTTCACTTGATCTTCAATATTTGCAACTTGAGCCCAAAATGAATTGTCTTGAGTCCAAAAACCTTGTATTTGAGTGAGAGTACTTCTAGTGTGATGATAAACCTGAAACACACTTAAACAACAATTGTTATTAGTACAAATAACTAATATGTTTTGTAATCATCAAAATACACTAAACAAGGGTGATTGTAACCTTGGGCCAACAATCTCCCCCTTTTGATGATGACAAAACATATAGTTATTAAACAAATAAAGAGAGGAAGAAGCTTGGAAAGCTCCCCCTCAAACAATGCTATATATCTATCATGAATATGAAAAACTATGAAATCATACACAAAGCATTTGAAAAAATCATCACCATAAATTTTGTCAAGGAAAACCAAATAATGAACAAATTTATTATTTTCAAAAATCTTTCAAAAATCTAAGTATATTTTTCTCCAAACTTATATATCCAAACTTATATATTTTTCTCCCCCTTTTTGTCATACATCAAAAAGGGTTAAAACATATCAAAATACAAACATGTCAAAACAAAAGTATTTTAAGTATCAATCATACATACATTCAACTCACCACAAATAAAGGAAAATCTTGCATAATCTAAAGGTTTAGTGAAAATATCGGCAAGTTGAAAATCGGTAGAAACATAGTCAATATCAATATCACCTTTTTCAAAGTGATCTCTAAGAAAATGATACCTAATATCAATGTGCTTGGTTTTACTATGTTGATTAGCATTTTTGGTCATGTGAATTGTACTAGTATTATCACAAAAAATCTTAACATGATCAAATGTAAATCATAGTCAAGGAGAGTATGTTTCATCTAAAGAACTTGTGCACAACAAGCTCCGGCCGCAACATACTCCGCCTCGGCGGTTGATAGGGCTACCGAATTTTGCTTTTTGGAAGACCAAGATACAAGACAATTACCTAAGAATTGACATGTTCCACTTGTGCTCTTCCTATCTACCCTACAACCCGCATAGTCGGCATCCGAAAAACTCTTCATTTCAAATAATCCGGTTTTAGGATACCACAAACCCAATTCAATTGTGCCCTTAAGATACCTAATTATGCGTTTTACCGCTATTAAGTGTGATTCCTTAGGACATGATTGAAAACGTGCACATAAACAAACGGAAAACATGATATCCGGCCTACTAGCCGTCAAATAAAGCAAACTACCAATCATGCTTCTATAAAGTTTAATGTCTACACTTTTACCTTGTTCATCCTTGTCAAGCTTGGTAGTTGTTGCCATGGGAGTTTTGCTTACTTTTGATCCTTCAAGCCCGAATCTTTTGATTAGTTCCTTTGTGTACTTGGCTTGATTGATGAAGATCCCATCCTTCCTTTGCTTGATTTGGAGTCCAAGGAAATAGTTGAGTTCCCCCATCATAGACATTTCAAATTCATCCTTCATACATGACTCAAAAGCTTTGCAAAGAGATTCATTAGTAGAACCAAAAATAATATCATCTACATAAATTTGCACAATAAGAATATCTTTTTCTACATGTTTTGTAAACAATGTTGTGTCAATTTTACCTTTCTTAAAACCATTGGAAATCAAAAATGAAGACAATCTTTCATACCAAGCCCTAGGGGCTTGTTTTAAACCATAAAGAGCTTTGTCTAATTTAAAAACAAAATCCGGATGTGTAGGATCAACAAACCCGGGGGGTTGTTCAACATACACTTCCTCTTCAATAAAACCATTTAGAAAAGCACTTTTAACATCCATTTGAAACAATTTGAAATCTTTATATGAGGCAAATGCTAGTGTCATCCGTATGGCTTCAAGCCGTGCTACGGGTGCAAAGGTTTCTTCAAAATCGATTCTTTCGATTTGAGTGTAACCTTGGGAACTAACCTAGCCTTGTTTCTAACTACATTACCCGATTCATCCAACTTGTTCTTAAAAATCCACTTAGTACCAATTGTTGGTCTATCGTGGGGCCTAGGAACAAGGTGCCATACTTGGTTGCGCTCAAATTGATTGAGCTCTTCTTGCATAGCTAGCAACCAATATGAATCGGCCTCGGCTTCGAGCACATTTTTGGGTTCAATGTGTGAAATAAATGCAAAGTGGCCACAAAAATCTTGAATTTTAGAACGAGTAGTTACCCCTTTTGATACTTCACCTATGACGAGGTCCTTGGGATGATGAGGGTTGAATCTCCAATCCTTAGGTAGTGGTTGAGTAGGCTCCACCTCATTTGTTTGATGTTCATTTCCTTGGGCCTCTTCCACTTTGGCTTCACTTCCATCATCATCCTTTGGCTTGTCTCCCATGGTAGAAGCATCCTCCAAGGTGACTTTCTCCAAGCCTTCATGCAAGGCATCTATTTCTACAACATTCTTAACAAACTTGTTAGATTCCTCAAACTTAACATGAATAGACTCTTCAATAGTCAAGGATGATCTAATGAAAACTCTATAAGCCTTACTAGTGTTTGAGTAACCTACAAAAATAGCCTCATAAGATCTAGCATCAAACTTTCCTAAATTATCTTTTGTGTTTAAAACAAAGCATTTGCAACCAAAAACTTTAAAATAGGAAACATTAGGTTTTCTAGAAAAATACATTTCAAAAGAAGTCTTAGTAGTATTTTTACACAAGAAAACACGATTTGATATGTAGCATGATGTATTAACGGCCTCGGCCCACAAATAATGTGGTAGACCGTATTCACTTAGCATTGTCCTAGCCATCTCTTGTAATGTTCTATTTTTCCGTTCAACTACTCCATTTTGTTGTGGAGTTCTAGGACAAGAAAGTTCATGCTTTATTCCATGTTCATCACAAAAAGTGGTAAAGGGTTGGTTAATGAATTCACCTCCTCTATCACTTCTTATTCTCAAAATCAAAGAATCCTTTTCTTTTTCTACTCTTTTCTTAAAAGTTTGGAAATACGAAAATGCTTGGTTTTTATGTTCAAGAAAGAAAACCCATGTAAATCTTGAAAAATCATCAACCAAAACATAAGCAAATCTATTCCCACTTAGACTTTTGGTTTGTGTTGGGCCAAATAGATCCATATGGATTAATTCCAAAGGACGTGATGTCATGATATCCTTAATTGATTTGAAAGAAGACTTAGTTTGTTTCCCAAATTGACATGAGTCACAAACTCGGTCCTTTTCAAAATTCAATGAAGGAATACCTTTCACCATTTCCTTTGAATTTAATCTAGAAATATGATCAAAAGAAATATGCCCTAATCTCCTATGCCACAACCAAGAGTCATCATCGAGGGCTTTTAAACAAGTAATATTACAAGACATATTTAACATATCAATCATATAAACATTGCTTTCACGAAAACCGGAAAATACACAAACATTGGAAGTTCTATCAATTACTTTACAAGCAACATTGTCAAAAACTACATCAAAACCTTTATCACAAAGTTGACTAACACTCAAGAGATTATGCTTGAGGCCATCAACTAAAACCACATTTTCAATTAAAGGAGAGGTGCCAAGTTTTACATTACCAATACCGATGATTTTACCCTTGGCGTCATCTCCGAAGGTGACGGTGCCACCTTCATGATATCTTGATAGGGTTGCAAAGTTGTTGATGTCCAAGTCATGTGTCTTGAGCAACCGCTATCAAGATACCACAAACCTCTACGTCGTTGGGCTTTGGAAAGTACCTACATCATTTAAAACAATTGTTGACTTTGGTACCCAAACTTTCTTGGGTCCTTGAAAGTTAGTGTTACGAACCCAAACATTATGATGTGATGCACTTAGTTTATCATAACAAAAATTTGCTAAGTGTCCTTTCCGCCCACAATGTGAACATGAGTACACTTTTCTATACATGAATGCATGATGTGTATGTGTAGTAGTGTGAGCATGCTTTTGGGGTTTGCCATGTTGTTTAGGTTGTGTAGCATGAACATGAACATGAGCATGAGCATTTTTCTTTGGGGCTTGTTTCTTAGGAAACATAGCCTCAATCCTTTTCTTATCAAATTCACAATTTTTCAAAACAACACTTAATGAGTCTAATCTTTCCCTAAGCATGGAAACTTCATTTGAGTCAATTAGTGGGGCCTTACCCTTGCAAGAAGTCTTATATTTTTCAAAATCATTTTTAGTAGTGGTCAAGGTGGAAACTAAATTATCCTTTTCTTTTGTAAGAGTAAATACTTGATGACTTAAAGATTCATTTTCCTTTTTCATTTTTAAATACTTCTTCTTTAAGAAATCATAGTTTTGTGACAACTCAACAAAAGCTTCTTCTAACTCATCCATAGAAAGTTCATCATTATGAGAAGGGGAAGAGGTTACCTTGCTTGTGCCTTCATTAGCCATGAAGCACATGTTGGCGGTGTCTATCTCCTCTTCGGATTCGGTCTCCGAATCCCAAGTTGCCTTCATAGCCTTCTTCTTGTATGGCTTCTTTGATGTGGAGGGCTTTGCTTTGTCCGGACACTCCGCAACTATGTGTCCCGGTTTTTGGCAATTGAAGCACACAATCTTCCTTTCTTCTTTGCCTCCTTGCCATCTCCTTCTACCTTGAAACTTTGCCTTGTTGTACATCCTCCGAACATTTTTGACTAGAAGTGAGAGCTCTTCGTCATCTTCTTCTTCATCTTCTTCGTCGGAGTGTGATGATTGACACTTGAAGGCAATTGTCTTCTTCTTGGTAGGAGCCATGTCTCTCTTGCTTTCCTTTCCATCTCATGGGTTTTGAGGTTCCCAATGAGACCTATAAGCTCCATCTCTTCATTGTCGTTGAGTTCTTCAAGGTTGTTGCTTTAACTTCCCATGAAGGAGGAAGAGCCCGGATGATCTTCCTTACTCTTTGATCATTGTTGATATCTTCACCTAAAGAAGAGAGTCCATTAGTAATCTTGGTAAACCTTGTAACCATATCATCTATGGTTTCATTGTCTTGCATGCTAAATGTTTCATATTGAGACCGAAGAAGGTCAATCTTAGCCTTCTTAACTTGTGAGGTCCCCTCATGAGTGACTATCAAGTGTGACCAAATCTCAAATGCGGATTTGCAATGTATAACCCTAGCTATGTCATCATCATTTAGGGCTTGTAGGAGTGCATAGTGAGCTTTGGCATTGGCATCGAATTCCTTAGTCTCTATTTCGGACCAAGTGGATTCGTCACCGGGGGGTACACTAAAGGACTTAGTCACGGCCTTTGCAACTCGGCTACCTAGAGATTGCAAAAACACGGTCATCTTAACCTTCCATATGGGAAAGTTAAGTCCATCAAACTTAGGAGGGGTCTTAATTCCATCGGCCATTTTTACTATATGAATATGAATGAAATGATTAGCAAATTAGGATCTTCTCTAAGGTTGTTAAACCAAATCCTAGAGTCCAAGCTCTGATACCAATTGAAAAACACCTAGAGGGGGGGTGAATAGGTGTGAATGCTAATCTAGTGATCTTTTTAAACCTTAATTAAATGAGTGATGCAACAATCTCTCAAAAACACGACTAAGAGCCGAATACCCCTTGCGAGGTTCTGAACTCCTTCCTCCCAATTCCCCTTAAATGGGTTAGAGGTGCGTAATGCAACCGTGTTGTATTGAGGTGTGATCGATCAATGCCAAGTATGATGATGAAGATGAAATGCTCACAAAGTAAAACAACAAGTATAGCAAGTAAGGTAAACAACACAAGATTCCACAAGTAGAGGGTTAGTTCTCAAGCAATTAATTCAAGGCAATATAAAGCAATAGAAATTAAAAAGCAAGAAGAACGCAAAGGCAATCGCAAACAAGATGATTTGTTTCGAGGTTCGAGCACACTTGCTCTAGTCCCCGCCTTCACCTCCGTGAAGGGTTTCCACTATCCACCGAGGATGCCTTTACAATTGGGTCTATCGAAGACCGAGCACCAAGCTCCACCGAGTACAAAGGACCTCTACCAAAGAGGTTGCTCCACAAGAAGGAATTACAAGAACAAAGTGATCACAACTTGATCACTACACTTCTCTCAATTTCTTTTACAAACACTCTCACTCCAATTACAACTTCACTATAGAATGAGTATAGAATTTTTGGCTCTATGAAGTGTGGTGAGAAAACTTCAGTTGTAGAGTGATATAGAGAATCAAACACAACTGAAAAACAATCTTGAAAGAGTAGGAATTGAAGGCTTAAAACAATTTTTCTTTTCTCTTTTGAAAACAACAAAACTTGAGGATTTTTCTTAGTAATAAGGAAGAGAGACTTCTCCTCTATTTATAGGGTTAGAAAATAGATTAAAAACAATTTTTTTTCACCTAATACAACCTGCAAAAGCTCCCCAACCACTCTCCAAAAGTCTGCTAAAACAGAAAAAGAAACAGTTTTTCAGAAAATCCCAAAGAGGAAAGAGCCGTTGCTGAGTTGCAGGCTTGGCGGTCGACCGGTCCGGTCGACCGCCAGCCTAGCTAGATATGGCCGTTGGCTCCCGGTCGACCGGTCCGGTCGATCGACCAAAAAGGAGGAAACACAGTTTCCTTCTTCCGGTCGACTGGTCCGGTCGACCGAAATTTCCCGAGAGCAGAAGGCTCTCTGTCGGTCGACCGGTCCGGTCGACCGACGGACATGCACAAACAGTGCATGTCCAGGCACAACGCCGGTCGACCGGGCCGGTCGACCGATGTTGCCTGAGGCTGAAAACTGGGCTGTTTTGAAGATGGAATTTTTTTGTAAAAATATTTTGAAAATGCCTATAGCTAAGTATTATGCAGAAAATAGTTTATATACATGTTTTAAACAAGTTTTTCAAGATATAAAGCTTTGGTACATGTATATATAAACTAAGGCATAAGCTAAAGCTTTGGTACATGTTTTTAAACAAGTTTTTCAAAACATAGGAAATACATGAAACAAGTGTGTGTGTGCAAATCCTAGAGCCAAATTTCCTATATTCAAACTTTAACATTCTAAACTTACAAACTTGCTAAAAGACTTCAAGGCTATTCTTCAAGGTGAGCTATCTTCACTTGATCTTCAATATTTGCAACTTGAGCCCAAAATGAATTGTCTTGAGTCCAAAAACCTTGTATTTGAGTGAGAGTACTTCTAGTGTGATGATAAATCTGAAACACACTTAAACAACAATTGTTATTAGTACAAATAACTAATATGTTTTGTAATCATCAAAATACACTAAACAAGGGTGATTGTAACCTTGGGCCAACAGTACTCACATGGAACGATAATTTCCCTGTAAGTTCCCTACGGAGTTTATACTTCTTTAATCCAAAGCAAGATTTTAGAAGTTATCTGTGGAACAACAATTCGATGGCTAAGGATAGAGGAAAAAGTTGACTTCTAAGCCCAACGAAAAATTCTCGACAACTCATCATGCTGAGGGAAAAAGTAAGGCTAGCCCAACTCAAACGGTAGTTGGTAAAAGCATATTAAATTCATTGAAAGCTGAGGGTTTGCTAAAAATCTTACGGGACCTGATCATAACTTTCCCTCCAAAACCCTCTACCAATTCCCTTTCATGTAATGGTAGGACGACAAAAAATTATATTTGTTTTCTCAGTGAAATGATTACAGATCGAACCGTCACGTTAACATTATACCTATGATAGTAAAATTTGCCTATCCCCAGTGGATTAGACCCCACTTGTAGTTCTCTTTTATGGAATGATAAGTACACTCAAAGTACTGCTATGTTCAAAATCACACCTTTAACAGCAAATGAACCCTTATCAAGTTAACATCACACCTCTGATAAGTCATTTCCTAGTCCCTAGTGGAGTCCATCAAGTTAACATTAAACTTCTGACGATAAAACTTTAATAAATCCCCAATGATTCTAATATCCTCTCATCATTCTTCTCAATAGAATGACAGGTCTACTTAAATTGCTTAAATCACAATTTTCATTACTGTTATGTTAAACATTACACCTCTAATAGCAAATCCTCATTCCCCAGGGAAACCAATGTTTATCACTGATTGGTTGCTAATGTTGCACATTTAGTATCATATTTCCATACTTATTATAGAATAAAATCTGCATTGTCCTAATTAAATGTTTAATTTATTTGCAGGCTCATTCCTTAAGGAGATGAAGAGAAATGAGCCCAAAAGCCCACTAAAATTCTGAATTAAATCAGAATTAATTCGAGCTCAGTGAATCAGGGCAAAATCAGAGAGGTTGAAAACCAGTTGAGAAGAATCCTCCGAGAATCGATCGGTTGAAGAAAAGATCAAAGGCCATTTCATAAAAATCCCAGACTCAAACTGAAAATTCAGCTGAAGATATATAGAAGACGCGAAACCGGGGAGCTCCACCAACAAGCTGTGGCCACCTCGCCATAGAAAGGCCGCGGAAACGCGGGCAAAACTGCGTTTTCGCGGCTCTGTTATGGAGTTAGGGGGAGCGTTTGCTCCCTTTATCTTCATCTTATCCTGTAGGTTGGGTTTTTGCCTATAAAAGGGCAGGATTTGCATTGAAAATGGGACGACCATGCAGAGATAGGATTTAGCCTAGTTTTCATTTCTTGTAGTTTAGGTTTTTCTTTTCTTTTTATGTAATTTGTATGTAAGCTTAGGTTAGATGAAGATTCATGTAAGTAAGAGAGAGAGGCTTATGTTGAGAGTGACACCGATGTACCCTCCTCCTTTCTTCCATCGTTCCAAGCAATAAAAGGTAATATGTTTATGTTCTTCTTTACTTTCATTTTCTTTTTCTTCTTCCTACTTTACCTCTTTTGTTTTGATGAGCTTGCAAGTGAATCCAGAAGCATAAGTATAACGATGTTGTGTGAGTGCCAACGATAGTTCATTAAGACGTTCTCCTCCTCAAGATCCGTATCACTTCATTCTTGCTCCGCTTGATGATATAATGTGAACGGGGACTGAGCTCGATCCTATGATCTATGCGTTGAATGCCTCCAAGCAAGGTAGAACATGTAAGGGTTCCAGGTAAGTCATCAACCAAACTAGGTGAGTACTTCTTTCATCTTCTTTCTTCACTTTTTTATTTCTTAGTTTAGATCACCAACACCCACTTCCTTCATCACTGCTTTTCACTTCTTTGTAAATAATCATTTGTACATAGTCACTTACTAATTCTCTCCACTTTCTTCATTCTACCGTTTTCTTTCTAACTTTAACATAACTCTTTTTTCATTTTTATTTCTTAAAAACAAAGAAGAACTTTCGTCTTTCTTCATAAAGATTTCAATAAAAAACCTTGAACGCTTCTATCGCTAACCCTCCTTGTGGATCATGACCCACATAGCCACTTGCTATAGCGGTAAGAATTGAGCACTTGCACATCTTTATTCTTAGATCTAAAATTCTGTATTTTGTGTGCAGGTAAAGCTTTAATCAAATTTTGGCGCCATTGCCGGGGAGGGTAACGTTTTTTTATTGAAATCTTATTTTTATTGAATTTTTAGAACAAAAACGAATTTTCTTCTCTGTTGCAGGTTATAGGGTAAGCAAAGCAGAAAAAAAAAGGATTGCAGAAACATATAAGTGGTCTTGGGCCTCTGTTCTAGAAAACAGAGACCAAGTACCCTCTGAATTGCCGCGTTTGCTCGGCTTTAGCCGCGTTTCCGCGGCAAGGAAGAGTTCACTACTAGCTGTCTTTTTGCAGGGCTGCTAGCTTTGCAAAAATTAGAGTTTCTGTAAACTTTATTTCTTATATGCCATCACATAAGCCTGCTAATAAACCAACAGTAAAATACTTGTTGAAAAAGATAAAAAATTGATTAGACGTTTGCATTTTAGGCACGTGTCTTTTCAATTCATTTATTTTTACTGTTAAAGAGTGCTGGAGTAAGGTACGTTCGCATTGCATTTAGAATAGGACTCATCTCTTGGTTGATTTACATCGCTTTGAGTGAATCTTATTTGCATATCTTGTACACTTGCACAAACTGATCTTAAGGGCACCACCCCATAACAAGATAAGGTGGGGATTTAATCACCCTTCCTTGGCCCAAAAATCAGATTCCAAGCACTCACTAAGCCGAGCCTAACTAAAAATGAGTAGACGTTGGCCCTAGGGACATCTCGGACTCAATTAGGAAATTATCCTAAGGGGGAAAGATGTTGGAATTTGACTCCTGCCAAATCAGTGTCTAGGAAGGGGATTAAGGGCTGAAAGCCCGAAGATTGGTGGTTATTTAATTAAGGAACGTCTTTGACGGAAAACCTCCCACCAATCTTGCCCTGACCTGGCTGATTAGCTTGTGGTCAAAGTCTGCATGAGACCTCCCGTGGACAGTCTAATTAGTTAGGAGTCGTCTAGGTCATAGCTCTACCCTAACTTAGTTTAGAATTTTTTTCTTTTGTTTGCTTATTTGTTTGTTTTTCTTTGTTTGTATTCTATTGTGTGATATGGCTTATAATAACAATTTTTCCAATTTTAATAGTAATCCATATTACACACCGACTTCATTTTCGGATATTACTAACCCGGCATATCATAACTTTAACCAACCTAGTGTGCCGGATTGGTCTTATCCGAACCAATGTAACCCATGTCCCCAATCTCATAACCATAATTTCCATGATAATTTCAACTCTTCACAGAGTCAATGGGGATTCACCTCCTCCGAGCCCAATTTTCAACCAACTTGTCTTCCTTCTCTACCTAGTCCACAATATTTTCAAGATTCATACTCAGTTCCACCAGTCCAAAATAGAAAACTATCAATTTTGAAAATGAGTATGTGTGAGTCCAAACAAAAATCCCAAAATCTGATGGACTCACAATTTCACCACCAATTCTAAAACAACACTTCATCTTTTCAACAAGACTATGAACCCATCAACAATGAAAAGATGCTTGAAGCCATTACTCAGGCTCAAAACGCTCGTAATCATGACATAAATATGATGGTCCAATCTCTACGTTCCCACCATCTGACCAGTTTTGATGTCACTAACCATTTTGTTAGAGCCGAAGAGTCATGTTGTTTTGGAAATCAAGGTTCCATTTCAGAACAATCATTTGAACTTGCCCAAACTCCAATTTTGAAAAGAATATTGACAGTTTGGCAAGTTATCCTTTTCCTGAAATCGAACTTGAAAATGAATATGATCATGAACCTCAACTTAGTGATTCAATTTTACTTCCTGATTCAATAATGACTCCGGTGTCTTCACCTGATTTCAATCTTTTTCCCGAGTCAACATTGAATCCTGTACCAATTCATCATGAAATTGAATCACCCATTTTTTATGGTCATATTGAACTTGACCAATTTTACACTTTTGAAAGTCCTATTGACAAATTGGCAAGTTCTCATTGTTATGACATTGAACTCAATGAGATATGTGACCTAGATTCTCAAATCTGTGACCCAGTTCAAATTCCCGAATCAATATTGACTCCTGTTTTATTACCCGACCTGAGTAATATTTTAGAGTCAATTTTGATTCCCACTCCTATCATTCTTGAACTTGAATCACCAATATTAAGTCACATTCCATTGATAGAAAATACATGTGGACTTGAGTTTCAACTTCTTGACTTGGACATACTTCTTGAACCAATCTCGACTCCTGAACCTTTACTTGACTTAAGTCACCTTCCTGAGTCGGTATTAGTTCCTGTACTTCCTGAGTCCAAGTCAATCATTCTATCTTTTCACACCCCATTTTGGGACAAGGCGGTTGACAAATTTGACTCCGAAATTAAATATGGAATTTGGAAATTAGATGGGGTCAAATATTTAATAAAAATCATTCATGCATACATCATTTTAATGGGTTATATTAAAGAGATTTTTGGTGGGTTCCTCCGAACTCCACAAAAAGTTGATTGGGCCACATTTCGTGGACCAATCAGACCACCACCAGAACCACCACCTTAAGGTAACATTTTCCTTCCCTTTCGTCTTTTTCATGCATCTAAGCATTAATTCATATATTGAGGACAATGCATGAGATAGGTGTGGGGGAGGGTCTAACATAACTTAGTTTTTTCTTTTTATAAAAAAAATTATTAACATTTTCTTTACTTTTAAAAACTTTTTGAAAATAGAAACAATACTTTGACATATTTTTTGTAAGAAATTAAGTTAATTTTAAGGAATAGGAAAATTCAAATTAGGATTTCTTATACTTGGTCAAAATAAGATTATTTGTTTGATTTTTAGGGTTAGGAATAAAATTTATCAAAGTAATTTAGTCTTGATCTTTACCTTAATGAAATATGCACACTTCATACACTTACACACTTAGAGTTCAAAAACAAAGATTCTTATGCCTTATAAAAAATAAAAAAAGAAAAAAAAAGATAAACAAATCTAATTATTGATTAGCTAAGTGCTTTGGCCTAAGCAAGCCTTAGTATTTATGCGAAAGATGATTAGATAAGTTTGAAAAAAATATATATAAAACCCTCTGATTAAGCTGGGTATTTGTGCCTAATAAAGCATAAGTATTCACGCCTAAAAGGGGTTCATATAATAAAATTCTTAGTTTTGTGGCCTTATTTGCTCGAGTCCTTAAGTCCTTGGGGTGTTTTCTCACCCGGTGCCCTAAGACCGTTTGGTTTGGGAGTCATCGATTAAAGGCTCGTTACATGGGCAGATTAGAAAGCCTAATAGAACTAAGGAATAATATCCAAAAAAAAGTATATATATATAAATAAATAAGGCATAAGAGTTAGAGTTAATGAACCCTTCGTCAAAATTTTCACAATCACAAGGTGCATATGACTTAGGGTAAAGTAATAGACTAGATGAGAAGTACAATTTGACTCCTTACTTTGATTGATAACAATTTTTGAATAGAGACTAAGTTTAGGAATGAAAAATTCAATTTTCCTATAACTTATAGATTGCTTAAATCTTACAATTATATTTCAAATATTTTTCTCTTTCAAAATGCTTTTCGAAAATACTAACTCTTTGTTTCTCTTTCTTTATGGATTTTGTGGGTGTAATCCACTGAAAACCCTCACGAGACAAAACTCGTCCTCTAGGGGAAACCTAGAGGTTTAACGGCTTGTTGCACATGCTCAGTGCAATCGCGTGACCTGCGAAAGTGGTCTAATAATCCTTTGTATAGTTTAGTTGTTTTGCTCGAGGACGAGCAAAAGATAGGTATGGGGGTGTGATTGGTTGCTAATGTTGCACATTTAGTATCATATTTTCATACTTATTATAGAATAAAATCTGTATTGTCCTAATTAAATGTTTAATTTATTTGCAGGCCCATTCCTTAAGGAGATGAAGAGAAATGAGCCAAAAAGCCCACCAAAATTCTGAATTAAATCAGAATTAATTCGAGCTCAATGAATCAGGGCAAAATCAGAGAGGTTAAAAACCGGTTGAGAAGAATCCTCCCAGAATCGATTGGTTGAAGCAAAGATCAAAGGCCATTTCATAAAAATCCTAGACTCAAGCCGAAAATCTAGCTGAAGATATATACAAGACACGAAACCGGGGAGCTCCACCAACAAGCTGTGGCCACCTGGCCACAGAAAGGCCGCGGAAACGCGGCCAAAACCGCGTTTCCGCGGCTCTGTTATGGAGTTAGGGGGAGCGTTTGCTCCCTTTATCTTCATCTTATCCTGTAGGTTGGGTTTTTGCCTATAAAAGGGTAGGATTTGCACTGAAAATGGGACGACCATGCAGAGATAGGATTTAGCCTAGTTTTCATTTCTTATAGTTTAGGTTTTTCTTTTCTTTTTATGTAATTTGTATGTAAGCTTAGGTTAGATGAAGATTCATGTAAGTAAGAGAGAGAGGCTTATGTTGAGAGTGACACCGATGTACCCTCCTCCTTTCTTCCATCGTTTCAAGCAATAAAAGGTAATATGTTTATGTTCTTCTTTACTTTCATTTTCTTTTTCTTCTTCTTACTTTACCTCTTTTGTTTTTGATGAGCTTGCAAGTGAATCCAGAAGCATAAGTATAACGATGTTGTGTGAGTGCCAACGATAGTTCATAAAGACGTTCTCCTCCTCAAGATCAGTATCACTTCATTCTTGCTCCGCTTGATGATATAATGCGAACGGGGACTGAGCTTGATCCTATGATCTATGCGTTGAACGCCTCCAAGCAAGGTAGAACATGCAAGGGTTCCAGGTAAGTCATTAACCAAACTAGGTGAGTACTTCTTTCATCTTCTTTCTTCACTTTTTTAATTCTTAGTTTAGATCACCAACACCACCCACTTCCTTCATCACTCCTTTTCACTTCTTTGTAAATAAACATTTGTACATAGTCACTTTCTAATTCTCTCCACTTTCTTCATTCTACCGTTTTCATTCTAACTTTAACATAACTATTTTTTCATTTTTATTTCTTAAAAACAAAGAAGAACTTTCGTCTTTCTTCATAAAGATTTCAATAAAAAACCTTGAACGCTTCTATCGCTAACCCTTCTTGTGGATCACGACCCGCATAGCCACTTGCTATAGCGGTAAGAATTGAGCACTTGCACATCTTTATTCTTAGATCAAAAATTCTGTATTTTGTGTGCAGGTAAAGCTTCAATCAATCACGTTAACAGTTACCTCTGACAACTCATTCCCTAAATCTCCACCAAAATCCTCTATCAATTCCCTTTCATGGAATGATAGATCCACAAAAAGCTGTATTCACGTCCTCAATGGAATGAATTACAGATCGAACCTATCTTGTTAACATTATATCTCTGACAGTAAGACTCTGACATAATCTCTAGTGGATAAAACTTTTGCTTGTCAATTCTCTTCAATAGAATGACTGGTCCACCAATCTTGCTCAAATCGCAAGACAAATCCTGGTCAAGTTAACATTACACCTCTAACCAAACTTGCTCAAATCGCAAGACAAATTTCGGTCAAGTTTACATCACACCACTGGCCAAATTTGCTCAAATCGTAAGATAAATTCTAGTCAAGTTAACACAACACCTCTGACCAAACTTTCTTTGCTCAATTGCATATTCATCTCACTGTTAGGTTAACATTATACCTATTATAGTGATCTCTTCAATTTTCTCAGTGAAAATGAGACCTTTCAGTGCTAAGTTAACATTTCACCTTTAGCACGCAAAACAAGCCCCTGTCAAGTTAACGCTACACCTATGACAGTCACTTCTCTCAGTTTTCCCAGCGAAACTGAGGCTTGCAATGCTAAGTTAAACATCACTCCTCTATCATTTATTTCACTATCAAGTTAATACTACACCTATGACAGTGATATTCTCAGTTTTCTCAATGAAAATGAGATCTCCTTGGTGCTAAGTTAATATCAAACCTCTAGCACACATCCTTGTCAAGTTTACATCATACCTTTGACAGTTTAATTTGCTCAAATCGTAAAACCAACCCGTCATATTAACATTATACCTCTGATGGTAGAAAACTCCATGGATCCTCAACAAATCCAATCCCACTTTTCATTCTCCCCAATGGAATGATAGGTCTACTTAAATTGCGTAGATCGCAAAATCAATTGCTGTTATGTTAACATTACACCTCTAACAGTAAAGTTTCATTCCCAGCAGAGTTCAAGTCATGTTAACACTAAACCTTTGACGATATACTCTGACATAATCCCCAGCAGATTAAACTTTACTTGTTATTCTCATAAATAGAATAGTAAGTCCACAAAACATGTTCAAATCACAAGTCATGATTCCATTGTCAAGTTAACATCACACCTTTGCTAGTAACCCTCTCAAATTTCCCTAATGGAGTTATTTAATTTGCTAAGTTAATATCACACCTCCGGCAATTAAACTCTTTATTTTGCTTAGTCTAGTTTTTTTAGTGAAAAAGGAAACATACATGATTCAAGAAGCTTTGAGCGTGACCTTCACTTCTCAAGCACAGAGCCGCGTGTCAAACACCAAGCTAGAGTCGCTTCTCAACATCAAATGAAGATCGCATCTTTTGGTGTCCATAATATCCGCATTCAGAACTCTCCAACGTGACAATCGCGTCAAGAAGACATCCGCGTCTTCAATATCTAGATGAAGGTCATGACATCCGCGTCCAATAACATTCGCGTCCAACGTGACATTCGCGTCTACATTAATGAGAGCCGCGTTCTCCCTCCCAATACATAAAGTGTCTTTGCTGCTGCAATCAGTTCAATAATACACAGGCAAAAGCAATTGACAACTCTACCGGTTCAACAATACACCACAATCAAATTAGAGCTCATATAAGTTCTAAACAGTATATCTAGATACTTACAATGATCTTTCCTGGAGGCTTCAAGCAGTTCAACAGTACACTTATGAAGATCAGAATCCAGACAAGATCAAGCTCAGGACATCTTAAAATATTGCCAGTCCAATCATGGGAGTCTAAATCAACATGAAGTTCAAAGATTTCAAAATTCGTCCAATTAACGGTGGAGTTTTGAAAACTTTGGAGGGGGGTCTGTAGGCTGTCTAAAAGTTTCTGAAGATAAAGCCTCAGACGCAAATCTCGTAGACGCGGAGGTCGCGTTCCAGCTTTAGATGTAGGCCTCATGCCAAACACAAGGGTCACGTTTCAACCCAAACGTAGACCTCCTGTCCTTTGTCAAACGCAGAGGTCGCGTTCCAACCTCAGACATGAACTTCACAGTTTCTGCCAAACGTGATGGTCGTGTTATTCTTTGAGACGTAAACCTCAGGGTCGCGTTTCAATATGAAAGCGCGAGCCTGTGTAGCTCCGCATTTCAACACAAATGCAAGCCTGAGAAGCTTCACATTTCAACTTCAATGCGAGCCTGTGAGCTTCGCGTTCTAACACAGATGCGAGCCTGTGAGCTCCGCATCTCAACATCAGAGCGAGGTCCGCGTCCAACGCGAGACCCGTGCTCTGCTGTAACTGACAGCCACGAACTTGGTTAGTTACACCCTATTTTCTCTACACATAATGGAGAATAACTATCCCATTATGGAGAGATTTAAGGGGTTGGTTACACAATGTGCATTCGGAGAAAATAGGGTGTAACTGATCAAGTTTGTAGCTGTCAGTTACAGCAGAAACGCGGGTCTCACGCTGAACACGGACCTCGCTCTAATGTTGAGATGCGGAGCTCACAGGCTCACACTATGTTGGAACACGGAGCTTACAGACTCGCATTGAAGTTGAAACGCGAAGCTTCTCAGGCTTGCATTTGTGTTAAAACACGGAGCTATACAGGCTCGCGTTTTAATGTTGAAACGTGACCATGAGGGCTGTGTCTCCAAAAACAGCACGACCATCACGTTTGGCGGAGACTCCAAAGTTCATGTCTGAGGTTGAAATACGACCTCTGTGTTTTACAAAGGATAGAGGTCTGCGTTTGGGTTGAAACGCGACCCTCGCGTTTGGCATGAGGCCCGCGTCTGAGGCTGAAACTCGACCTCTGCGTCTGCGAGGTTCACGTCTGAAGCTTTGTCTTTAGTAATTTTCAGACAACCTATAACAATCAATGGAGACAATACTCCTCTTTATACAATCAGAGGAATAACAAATAGAAGGAAATCCAATTTGGATCAAAATTCGATTTCAAAAACAGACACCTGAAACCAACTCAGAATAGCCAGAACCCGACGCGCGGTTGATCGAGGCTGAACCTACACAAAAAAATAGAGTTTAGAAATTAAGATCAAGAACGTACTAGGTTCCTCAATACTAGCACTATAGCAAGTGGTTATGTGGATCATGATTCATAGGAGGGACTGCGATGGAAGCGTTAAGTAATCCTTTCTAAATTACTAAATCCGATTAAATAGTTTCTTCTTAGCTTTTGAAAGGAAAAGTGTTAAGTTAGAAGAAGAGAATATAAAGATGGTTTTTTAGAGTGATTCTATACTAAGAAATTAAAAGAAAGAAAAACTAAAGAATAGTTACCTCTTTTGGCTGGTTACTTACTTTGATCTTTAGTGAATGTTTACCTTAATTCGAAAGCGACCAACGCATAACTCATAAGATCGGATTCAGTCCCCCTCCCCCATTATATCATCAAAACCTCAAGCAACAAGCATGAAATGATACGAACAATAAGGTGGAATCCATCATCAAGAGCTATCAGTGGCACTCACAATGGCAAGGCTCTTCCGATGCTATAAATTTATATGGATAATACTCAAGACCCAAAAAAAAAGAAAAAAAAGAATATAAAATGCAATCTTCGATTAAATTGAAAAACTATGAAAGAAAAGAGAGAAAGTTACAATGGTGCCACTCTCAACACAACTCTTTCTCTTTTTAACATGAATTTCTCTCTAATCTAAGTTACAAAGAAACTGAAAATTACATAAATAAAATAAAAACCTAAGTTAAACCAGAATGAAAATCTTAATTCTAACTCTATCCTGGAGTGGCACTCGTTTGCCTCTGAAATTTGCAGTATTTATAGTCAAATTGAACTAGGAAGAGGAGTATGAAGATAAGGGGAGAAAATGCTCTTCCAACAAATCTAACAGAACCACGCAAACACGGCAAGAATCTGGCTGTTGGGCCTAATTTGGGGCGCGTGGTCCTTTGATCTTTGATGCACTCTGATCTTCAAATATATTTGTTTATTTTGAGCTCTGGATTTAGCAATATCCCCGTTGATCTTCAAGCTAACCAAATCGATCCATATAAATATGATTTAAACTAATTTTTATTTGATATTATCTTCTCCTTCTTAATTAATTATCACCTGCAAAATAGACAATAAGACAAGTTAATTGTAGAGTTTATTACCTGATAAGTATAGAAATGTACTAATAAATAATGCAATATACGTATACAACCACACCCCCACACCTATTTTTTACTCGTCTTCGAGCAAAACAAATAAAAAGAAAAATAGAACTAACCTAATCTAACTCACTTTCGTAGGAATTACTGTTGCACTTAGCACGTGCAACAAGCTGTTAAACCTCTAGGTTACCCCTAGAGGATGAGTTTTATCTCATGAGAGTTTTCAGTAAATTACACCCACAAAATTCATAAAGAAAGAAAAACAAAGTGTTCATATTTTTGAAAACACATTTTTATAAAGGGAAAATATATTTGAAGTAATTTTGCAAAAAGTCAAGTAATCCATAAGTCATAGGACTACCAAACTATTCATTCCTAAATTTAGAATCTATTTAAAAACTTGTTATCAATCAAGGTAAGGATTAAAACTGCATTTCTCATCTAGTCTATTATTTTATCCTAATTCATATGCACCTTTGTGATCGTGAATGCTTTGACTAAGGATTCTTCAACATTAACTCTTATGCCTTATTTTTACATATTTTGGCGGTAATATTTTAGTTCTAATAGGCTTTCTAATTTGCCTGTGTAACATCCTTTAGTCGGTGACTCCCAAACCAGACGGTCTTAGGACATCGGGTGAGAAAATACCTCAAGGATTTAAGGACACGAACAAATAAGGCCACAAAACTAAGGATTTTGTTTATAATATAAACCACTTTGAGTTGTGAATACTTATGTTTTATGGGCATAAATACCCAGCTTAATCAGAGAATTTTTTTAATATATATGTATTGCCCCGATCCCAAGGGTACAGAGATCTTACTGTGACGTATATACGTAGGTCAAAAATACCCTTACATATATACGCTAAGTATCAGTACAGGTAAGAATCAGAGTACGAAAGTACGTGGTGCACTATACATTCCGATATATTAGTACAATTACAAAGTTATCACAGTGTGTGACACAATATTATAAGAATATTACATCATCGATATGCGCAATTGCGAGAATACAAAGAGATATACAAGTATGAATATACAACATGTGCTCACAAGTTGCAAGGGAAAAACTCAAGAGACGAGCATGAGAGTCTGGGATGATGAAGTTCCAGAAAGTCTGTGATGATTTACGCTTCAGGTGCGCATCTCTGATCAGCAACTGGGAGACTCCACAGGCTCCTTGCTCCGGGATCTGGACATCAGGATTCAGGGAGTCAGAAACTCACTAACGAGTGGTGTGGTGAATGCCAAGTGGCATGCAGAGTCAAGTACAAGTGTATCGATAAATTCGATTCAAAGCATGTGCTGAAAATCGTGTCGTGAGCATACACACCCAAAAATGAAGGAGGAACCAAGAAGTGAGATGTACAGATGTCACAAAACCAGTTGTATGAGCTCAGTAGATAGTTCAAGAGATTGATAACTCGAGGGGATAATCCAAATAAGAAAACTCTCATCTATATACCATATACCTCATGTCTCCATACCGAGTAAGCACAGCCTGAGCTGTCCACAATAACAGCTAAATAGAACAGTATGAATCATCAGGCAGTTATACGGTAACTAAGTATCCGTATTAACCAAGAATAAACAAGTCAGGAGTAAATAATATAATAATAATAGTAATAAAACTGAAAATCCGAATAAAAACCCGATGAAAGCAAATACAACAAAACTAGCAGTACAACCCAGATTATGGCTTTATGAGATAAGTACATCGAAGGAATAATCTAAATAAGAAAACCCTCATATATATATCGTATGTTCCACATTATCGTAATCTGAATATATACAACCCGAATTGCAAAACATAACGAATTATTAATTAGTATCTTATTATTATTACTCATCCTACCCATATATCTAAGTATATGTTACCGGTGCACATACATCCATATATGAGTAAGCCGAGGTGGTTATTGGAAACTGATGAATAACCGATGGGATTATATTTATAATGGGTCTCGTCTCCCCTTTGGACTATAACTCAGGATATCAGGTTATTGCTTTTGGGGTCTTATCATTATGCGCCCCACACAATACTTAAATATATATCTCTTGCTTCCGAGAACTTATCATTATGCGCCCTACACGACACTTCAATATATAACTCCTGCTTCCGGGGACTTATCATTACGCGCCCCACACGACACTTCAATGATGACCACCATTGTAAATATGACATCTTGCCGATATCCATCAGTTTCCCTGACCCAATATAAGTTGTCCTTTTTATTGATTATTAGATAATTATTAGTATACAGAAATGAGAGGGACAAGTCAGGTGTATCATGAGCACATGATGTATCAGGAGTACAGTTTGAACTGAAATATATAAAGATATGCCAAGATGTCAGGTCATCATTCCCGTATTGTGATAATTATAAGAGTCAAGCATCAGGTGTCAGGTAATCACAGGAAGGTGACAAGTGATATCAAACTAGTGTCACGTGATAGCATGCAGGAGTTGGCATGTCAAGTTATAAGTATAGTAGATATCACTATCATATATCATAATGCAACAAAATGGTACCTGTACAGGGGATCAATACAAATGCAAGAAGGTGTTACTGATACTAGATATTAGTATAAATACAGAAAAACAGTACTGATATAGAAGGTCGGTACGAATACCGAAAGGGAATATAATTTTGAAAAACGGTTCAAGTCAAGGTTTTAAACTCTTTACAACTATCGAGAAAAGAATAGTTAAATTATCAAGCAGGTAAACAGGTAAGTAGGCAAGTGAGCATCCAAGCGGAGCTAAGCAGTGCTGGGGACAAGGTCAACAAACAGTGTTTAATCACTAAAGTGCCTGGTGAAACTCGGGAACGACTCAGCTTAAGATGCGATGTAAAATCTGGCAGAGTTTTACCTAAGCGTGTTTAGTGATAAAACGTTGAGCATTGAATTTCCTTTTCAGGCGTAGTTAGAAAGTCCATAGGACTTAATAAACCTCGGAGAGGTTAAGCCCGGAGGCTGGGCCCGAAAGCAAGAGTATCTGTACAAGCGTTAGTATCAAACGACACACTGGTCCCAATACACATGTCCAGAAATACAATACAAAGTCCCAGAAAATATAATAAAATACCCGTCAAAGCGGGGTATCCAGAAAAGTGAGACACTCTCATAAATACAGAAAACACATAAAATTATGAACTCCGGAACTCCAAGTAACTAACACGTGAACACATTAAATATAATATATTAATATAAGGAAGAAGGAAGAGAAGAAATCAAGGAAAAGGAACGTGACCGTGGACACGATGGTCGCGGACGCGAAAGTCGTAAACGAGGTAGTTGCGTTACGCGAATATCAAGAATGCAAAGTTCGCGATACACAAAGGTCATGCCTCGCATCGCAAAGATTAAAATGTGGATATCGCATTTTCAAGCCGAGGGCACTAGAACGCGGAGATGAGTCCCGCGTTCAGTAGCCAACATGAGAGAGAGAGAGAGAGAGTTCCAGAGAGAGTGAGTGCTGGAGAGAATGAGAGAGAGATAGTGAAAGAGAGAGGGAACGTAGCAGAGAGAGAAAGAGGGACAGGGAGTAAAGAAGAGAAAAGAAAGAAAGAAAGAAGGAAAGAAAGAAAGAAAGAAGGAAAGAAAAAGGAAAAATGGAGGGGAAGGGGGATGGCCGACCTGGGGCTGGCCAGGCAGCGGCGACCGCGGCCAAAGGGCCGACAGCCCAAGGGAAGCACGTGGAAGGTGGTATTGGTGGTGCAAGTGTAGTTGATGAGGGTGAAGTCGGAGATTGACGAAGCACCATTTGGAAGCCGTGAAATGGGTAGAATCGAAGATCTTACTAGAGAAGGAGGTTTGGTGGAGTCGGTGGTGGATGTGGTGGTGTATACGGTGGTGGAGATGGTGGAGAAGAAGGTGGTAAAGATGGGTTTTGGTGGAGAAGAAGAAAGGAGGTGATGGTGATGGTGTATGGAGTTGGTGATTGGCGGAGAAGGAGAGGAGAAGGAGATATGGTGTTGTGTTGGTGGTAGTGGTGGCATAGGGACACCGGCCAAGGGGGGCACAATTGGCTGTGGTTGGAAGGAAGAAGAAGAAAAAGTAGAAGATGGCAAATGAAAGGAGAAGAGAGAGAAAGGGGTCATGCATGTAATATATATATACACACAAGGGAGTGGGGTTATTACAATTGATACACTTATCACTTAAAGCTAAGACCCGCGTCTCATAACATGAGAGCCACGTCTGCCAAAACCAGACCCGCCTCTGGTCAAATTAAGCCATACGTGGAGAACAGTTCTGCGTTGAAGGAAAACACAGAGTTCGTTGAAGAGGACAGAGAAGGAGTGGAAACACAATGATAGAATATGATGGGAGTGATTAGAGGGGAATTAAATGTAAGAGAGATGACACTCACATCCAGATGAAGCTGAGCCCAGAAGCGGGACTGAGGTCCGCGTCTGGTACGAGTTGAGTACCCGTCATAAATGAGGAGAGAGAAAAGTGATTGGGAAATTTATTGTGTGGGTGAGAATATTCTGCGGAAAGAAAGGGAAAAAAGAATAGAAAAGTAAAGGAAAAAGAATAAGTGGAGGAGAAAAATTGAAAAAGAGAAAAATAGAAAAGAAAATATCTTGTTGAAATCTCAAAATGTAGGAAAATACCGGAAACTTCAGAAAAGCCCGAAAAATAAAGTAATTCGGAATGACTTCCAAAAATTTTCAAAAATAATAAATATTATTTTAAGACATATGATGAAATTAGATTTTAAAAATTTAATTCCATTTTTAGAATAAAAATCCTAAAATCTACCGGCAATACCAGTCGACACCAAAACCGGTGGAATTTTGATAAATTCAGAAAAATTTTCAAAAGTGCATTTAGATAGAAAATATAACTTTAAGATATAATACGAAAGTAGTTTCTAAAATTCTACTCCCTTTGTAAATTAATAATCCGAAATTGATCAGTGACACTACTCAACACCAATTTTATATATTTGTAATTTAATTCGGAAAAATTTTAGAAAATCATGAAAAATTAAAATATTAAAAAAATAATTTTTGAAACTAAAATCGGTCAAATCTGATTACCAAATGTCAAATCGATTAATATACTGTGATTAGGTCCCCGGTTCAGACTCGGATTGATTCTGGAATCAGGAATCCGGATCCAAATACCAAATGATGATATAAATAATCATCAAACAAAACAAATACAAGAAAAGTTGAAAGAATATGATTAAAAAAATCAGAATATGTATCTGAGTACGTATTCTGAGAATAGGGTGTTACAATATATATATATATATATATATATATATATATATATATATATATATATATATATATATATATATATATATATATATATATATAACAATTTTGTTTTTGAATCCTAAGTGTGTAAGTATATAAAGTATGCATATTACATCAAGACAAAAATTAAGACTAAATTACTTTTTTAATTTTTCTTTCTAACCCTAGAAATTAAACAAATAATCTTATTTTGACCAAGTATAAGAAATTCTAATTATGATTCTCCTATTCTTTAAAATTAACTAAATTTCTTAAAAAATTAGGTCAAAATATTGTTTCTCTTTTCAAAAAGCTCTTAAAAGAAAAGAAAAATATTTTTTTCTTTTATATATATAAAAGAAAACTTAAAAGAAACCTATTTTAGAACCCCCTCACACCTATCTCATGCATTGTCCTCAATGTATGAATGAATGCATATATGCATGAAAAAGAAGAGAGGAAAGAAAAAAATTGTTATTTAAGGTGGTGATTCCAGTGGTGATCAGATTGGGCCAAGTGTTGCTGCCCAATCTAAATAATGTAGAGTTTCAAACCCACCTTTTATGACCTTTTTCCTATTTACATTATTACTATCCCCTATATGATTGGGATCATGTAAGATTCTAACATGAAAATCATCCCGGTTATATGACCAATCTTGAAATATCATCTCGGAGTCATAGTAGTCTATACCTTAGTCCAACAAAGGAATATGACTCGGTGGAGTGGCTGGTTTGGGCACAAGAGTGAAGTGTTCGGAAACCAATGCTGACTCGGGAATATGACTTAAATCAAGTTTAGGTTTGAGAGCTGAATTTGGTTCAAAAGTTGAGTCCAAATTAAAAAATTGAAATTCGCATTCTTGTCCCATCAATGGAATATGATTTTCCATAATCAGTGGCTAAATTTCAAGATCTATGGATACATGAATCAGTGTTGGCTCGGGAATTGGGTCCAAATTGGTAAGGATACCGAAGTCAACATAGATTCAAAAATTAGAACTGAATCACAAAGTTAGGGATCGTGGTCACGTTCACAATCAAGTTCAATTTCCTTAAAGTGAAAACTTACCAATTTGTCAAAGGTTGAGTATTGGTTAAGTTCAAGATTGTATGATAAAATTGAATCTTAGTTTTCAAACAACATGACTTTTGGGCCAGATCAATTAGGTTAGAAATATCAAGATTGGTCAAATTGATAAGGTAGAGGTTCCTCATTCCTATAAATGTTAGACAATTGACTAATTTTTGCTTCTAACCTATTGATGGACTGGGTAAAAGAGTTTTGGGCTTGAATCATGTATTCCATACTCTTTTCAAAGTTAATAGGTTCTTCTTGTTGTAGCGGGACTTGACAAATTTTGTATAGATCTTAGATTTGAAAATTTTATGGGATTGTTGAGTCCGTCAACTTTTGGAATTGTCGTACGGACTCAAGCAAGACTTCCAAACTCTTTTCTAACTCGATTTTTCTTCAAATGGTTATTTTGAAAAAGAAGTATATGAAATTGAATGTTAGAAAGATGCTTGACTGTATTGTTGGCCCAGAGGCCCATCACTCTAGCTTTGATGATGATTAACTCATGTAGTTATAGTACTAATGATCTTATATTTAAGTAGTTTTAGATATTTGATCAAGATCTTAGTTGGTGTTTAGCTTCAACAAGGGACTTAAAGTCAAGTTTTAGAACTAGCACATGTTGATTCAAGAGCTCGCGCATCAATACTGTATCAAGTACTCAAGAGGAGTCTAGCTCATTAGATCAAGGTGTGGACCAAGTCAAGAAGAAGAAGAAGATTTTCAAAGAGAAGATTTTCAAGAAGACTTGTGTCATGTTTGTAAGTGTCAAGATTTTATTTTTAGACAAAATGTAAAGGATAGATTAGTTGTTGGATTGCTCAAGTTCATATACACTCACACACAAGATTTATATGTGTTTTCATAAAAGAGTTTTTGTTTTAGAAAATACCGATTTGATTTTTAAGCTTCAAAATATACTTGTGTTTTATCAAAACTTATTTTAGAGATTATTGTCAAAAACATAGATATTTCATCATATATGTGTAGTGGATCATATCCATACACACTAAAGCTTCAAAAGGGTTTAAAATTTCTTATTTTTGTATTTGGAGAGGTTTTGAAAAAAATCAATTTTGAAAAATACAGATTTTTGTTTAAACCAAATTTCTATATTACAAAAATAGTTCAAATTATTTGTAATGTGTTTTGATTTTTAATCAAACATGTTTGTATATCAAAGTATATTAATGAACTTATTTTTGTAGCATTTATGAGAATTTATGGGATTTTATTGAAGGTAAAAAGATCAAGTTTTAATCTCTGAAAATGTTCGACCAGGTCTTCTGCCGGTCGACCCGACGGTCGACTGCAACAGAACTCGGTCAACCGGTCTGATCAACCGATGTGCACAGACGTGCACGGCCTGTTTAGCTGGTGGGCTGGTCCACAGACCCGGTCAACAGCCAGACAGCTCTGCTCTCTGGATCTGGCCCCGGTCGACCGGGCGGTCGACCGGTAGAGAGCTTCTGCTCTCTGTATCCAGGCCTCAGTTGACTGGCCGGTCGACCGATGGCACAATGGTCAGAAATCTGAGGCTGGTCGACCAAGAGGTTGACCTGCAGCAGGATCTTCTGCAGAGTTGGCCTCCAACGGGCATATTTTGGAAGCCTATAAATTGGGGTTCCCTTGGACTACAACAAGATTTGAAGTGAGTTTTCAAGCTAGTTTTTTCTACCTTTTTAAGTGTTTATCTCCACTTATTTTAGAGCCAAATACTTCCATATCAAAAGGAGAGTTTTTCAAGAGTATTTTGAAAAAGAGATTTTTTGAGTTTTTCACTACAAATTCTATCTATGTTTTTCTCACACATACTTGAGTTATCCATTGCTACATCAATCCTATAGGGATCTTTGTTGTGAGAGAGTTTTAGGTGATAAAGTGTTTAGATAACTAAGTGTTCTACTTTGTATTTGAGGAGGCGAACTTGTGGGTTCGCATTGTTTCGAGTTCTTGTGGGAGCTCGGTATAGAGGTGCGGCCTGGCAAGCTAGTATGCTTGCTTGTGTAGCTCTTGCGGGAACAAGAGAGGGACTAGTGAGTCCAAGGAGTTCTAGTATGAACTCGTTGTAGGTGTTACGACACCAAGTGATCCGGTGGGATCGATTCTAGTGGAAATCTTCATAGTGTTGAAGGCGGGGACGTAGAACAGGGGTACTCGAACCTCAAAACAAATCTCCTGTGTTTGCGATTGCTCCTCTATCTATCACTTGTGCTTATATCTTGCATGCTTACATTGCTTATATCTTTATATGCTTGATATATCTTGTGCTCTAATTGTTGGCCCAAAGGCCTATCACCCTAGTTTTGATGATGATCAACTCATGTAGTTATATTTACTAATGATCTTGTGTTTAATTAGTGACAGACTTGTGATCAAGATCTTAGTAGGTGCATAGCTCAACAAAGGATAATATGTCAAGATTTGGAGCTTGCATGTTGTGATCCAAGGAGCTTTTGGATCAAGCTTGGATCAAGTGAAGGAGATGAGAAGACTTCAAGGGAAGACTTCAAGATCAAGACTTGTGTCTAGGTATAAGATTTAGTTTTTGTTTTAGTAAATATGTAATGGATAGAATAGTTGATGGAATGCTCAAGTCTATATCACACACACACTCTTGATAGAATTGCTTTCATAAAAGAATTTTTATTTATATGTTTAGAAAAGAATTTTTTATTTAGAAAAAGATTTTTCTTTGTGACAAAATATATATACTTTGATTTTTGGTATTTCTATCATACATATCTTTCAACCAAAACCAAGTTCAGAGCTTTATGATCAAAAACATAGATATTTCATTATGATTGTGTAGTGGATCATATCCATACACACTAAGCTTTAATAAGTTCAAAATATCTTGTTTTTGTATTTTGTGAAGTTATGAAAAAATAAGTTTTTAGAAAAACATGTTTTTAGAAAAACAGTTTTTATTTTGATTGAAACTATTTTTTAGATTTACTGAGAATTTATGGGATTTTTATTAAGTTAAAAGACCTATTTCCAAATCCCTTAACTGTGCAGTCTGAGGACTGACTGACAGGCCAAGTCGGTCGACCGGGCGGTCGACCGAAGCTAGGTCGGGTCGACCGTCCAGTCGACCGACGTGCACAGCCTTGTGCACGTTGTCAGCACAGTGGTCCGGTCGACCGTACGGTCGACCGCTGCAGAGAGTTATGCTCTCTGGATTTCTGGGTCGACCGGGCGATCGACCGGAGGCTTCAACGGTCGGAAAAATGACCGTTGGCCAGTCGACCGGCCGGTCGACCGGCAGCTCTGACAAATCCCAATGGCTATATTCTGGCAGCCTATAAATTGGGGGTTCTTGTCATTATTTGAGGCCAAGATTTTGGAGACTCTTAGAGCCTGTTTTTCTCATTCATTTCAGAGAGTTTTCTCCACTAAAATAGTGAGCAAATACTTCCAATCAAAAGGGAAGATTTTATAAGAGTGTTTAAAAGTGATTCTTGAGTTTTTCACCATAGCTTTCTTTCCTTGCTTTCTCACACCACACTTGAGCTTTCCATTGTCTATTCATCCTATAGGTGTGTTGTAGTGAGAGTGCTCTTTAGGTGATCAAAGTGTTGTGATCACCAAAGATCTTTTCTTTGTTCTTTGAGGAGACGGGCAAGTGTGCTCGTTGGTGGTTAGAGTTCGGTTGTGAACTCTTGGTGGTTTGAGGTGCGGCCTCGGCAAGCTAGAGTGCTTGCGTGTGTACGGGACTTGGGAGTCCGAGGGCTTGTAGGTGTTGCGGCACCGGGGAGAGATCCATTGGGATCTTGCATAGTGGAAATCCTTCGTGTGTCGAAGGCGGGGATGTAGAGCAAGTGTGCTCGAACCTCGAAACAAACCCTTTGTGTTTGCGATTGCTTACTCTATCTCTCTCTCTCTCTCTCTCTCTTTGTCTCTTTTATATCTTGCATTCAATAATTGTCTTTATCATTTACATGCTTGATATACCCTTGTGCTTATATAGTCATACTTGCTTGGGATTGTTGCTAACACTTGTATTCAACCAAGAGAGCTAACGCGGCACCTCAACCCATTCAAGGGGAATCTAGAGGAGTTTGTCCAGAGCCCTGCAAAGGAAATTCGGCAACACTCTTGTGTTATACGTTGTGTTTAGCGTAATAAGTTTTAATTTGGTCATCTTAGTTTAAATTCCGCATTATTTGTTCATAAGTGACCATTAGATTAGCCATCACCTATTCACCCCCCCTCTAGGTGAACTTTCAATTGGTATCAGAGCTTAGTACTCTGATTTGGGTCTAACAACCTAGAGTAAAAGATCCTCATTTTTAGGCTAATCACAAGATTTGTACACACACCATGGACTTCATGTCACCACCCACCTTTGACATCCTTAACATCCAAATTTGGAAGGTTAAGATGTCATTGTACCTCAAGGCCTTAGGAATTCATGTCTATCTTGCCATTACTAATAATGCATATTGTATAGATGGTAAGAATTTTGAGGCTAATGCAAAAGCCCTTCATGCTATCAAGTCAACCCTAAATGATGATTATTTATCTAGGGTATCTAACATTGATTCGGCTTTTGTAGTTTGGAACACCCTCCTCTCCCTTGGCGAAAATGATCAATACTATGCGGGGAGTGATTCGGACGTTGGAAGCGACATCTCCAACGTATGCTATATGGTCCAAGGGGATAACCCCCTTGAGGTAAACTCCGAATCCGATGATGAGGACATGTCATATGAAGAGCTTTCTACATTTTGTCAATTATTGCTTGAAAGACATGACATGATTAAAAAGGAAAATAAAAATTTGAAAAAGGACATTGCTTGCATGGATATAGAACATGATTATTTTAGAGATAACATTGCATGCTTAGAAAAAGATAACAAATTTGAAAAAGAATTTTGATGCCATGCTTAAAGGAAAAGATTCATTAGAAAATAAAATGGCATGCTTAGAAAAAAAATGAGTTTTTGAAAAATGAAAATGTCTCCCTTATGTCTAAATTGAATGATTTATGTGAAGGGAACACTATTTTGAAAAATAAGGTTGATATGGTGGAAAAACAAAAGGAAGTTATTTTGCAAGAAAATAATTCTTTAAAAAGAAAATTTGTTGAAAAAGAAAAGGATAATGTTTTTCAAAAGAAAAAGAAAATTGACTCTTCATCTCATCATGCTTTTCATGCCACCACTAATGAGATTAAGAATTTGAAAAATAAAATGAATAATTTGAGTTCAACTTTGAACTCTTGTGCATTCAATCATTCTAAGTTGGAATCTTTGTTTCAAAGAAACATGTTCCCCATGCTCATGCACATACACATCATGCTCATGCTTATGTTGCACATCACGATCACAATCACACTCATAAGCATCATGATAGGGTGTACACTTGTACACATTGTGGTCGCAAAGGCCATTTAGCAAAATATTGTTTTGATAAGAAGCATAATTTATATTTTGCTATGTCTAAAGGATTTTGGGTTCCTTACAATAAAGCTAACCCCAAAGGACCCAAGAAAATATGGGTACCAAAACCCCCACCTTTTGCTTTTGATGTAGGTGAGGGCTCTCACAAAACGTGAGAGGATTGGTGCCTTGGTAGTGGATGCAATGGACTTGATGGGCATACATTTGGATGCATCACTATCAAGGAGCTTGGTGGGACAACCACCATATTTGGAGCTTTGGAGTTGGTAACAATTTCTAAACTCCTACTTTTTATGTTCATGCTTGTTCATCCATAAAATTCATAGCATGTTCATGTTTTAAGATTTTATGTGCTTCATGTGGTAATTACATGCTTAGATGTAGAATGTATCAAACTTACATTTATACATATACAAATAGTGAACTACAATTGACTCATATATATAGTTGAACTTCATGCTCATTTGTATCCACTTTATGCATATGTATGATCTAGTTTTGATGATTCTCATTTATACACGTTTTTGCCAATTTTTAGCGATTTACTTCATGTATATGCATTATTAATTCAAATCTAATAAATATACATGTATACCCGTGAGTCTCTTGCTTTCATGCAAATACATTTAATAGACTCTTTTACATTTGGGATATGTATGCATATCGTTAGGATTGGATAAATCATACATATACCATGAAGATTGTTGTTTTATGAAAAATGATTTTTAAATTGATTTGTTAAAAAAAAAAGTGACTTATAATCTTTTTGAGCTTCATGACTATTTTCATAATAATACTAGTTACATAACCTTTGAACACTCACTTTTTTTTTAAGAAAATAGATAATTTTGAGCTCTATGGACTATGAGTGCTTGAACTTTTATGTATTTAGTATTATTCATGAAAAACATATGACTTTATATTTTTGAAAGATCTTTAACTAGTTTGTCAAAAATCCATTTAAACTAGTTATCTAATTCTTCAATTGATGCACATGATTCTATCTTTATGGATAAATTCTTTTGTATTCTCAAAATTTGATGCTTCATGAATTGAATATTAGTTTAAATGTTAGTTTTTGTCAACACTAGGATTTATACTTGTACATGTTATGGGCCACAAATAAATCTATTTATATTTGTGCTTGAATGCTTATTTGAACCCATTAGATGTGATTGTATTGCTTAGTTTTGATGATCATTACATCTTTAAACTTGTATTCCCATTTTAGATTATAACTATGTGTTTTTCATTTCATGTATATGTTTATTTTGCCAAACTTTAAGATATACATGTATACCTTTTGAGTCATTTGCCTTTAATGCAAATCTATTTAAATGGACTCAATTGTGTTTAAGGGATATGTATGTATGCTTATTGTGTTGTCAAAATATATATATACCTTGAAATATAAATTTTGGTTGTGATAATAAAAATTTGTGATGATTTTTATGTTTTTCAAAATTTATGATAATTTTCGTATTGTCTCTTTTAAAGGAATATCGAGCTTTATTGTCATTTTCATGATGTCATGTTTCACATAACATTAGTACACTCATCTCTTTTAAAAATTTTATATGGACTTTATGGATTAGAGTGTTTTAGTGCCTTGTGATTTGTGCATATTTCATGAAAAACCTTTTGATTTATTCCTTGATTGAAGGATTCCGTACTAGTTGTTAAACATTTTCATTTAACTAGTTCGAATTCCTCATGTGATAGACTTTATGATAGAGTATATGATAAGCTTACTTTTCTATTGGTATCATTGGATATTTTCAATTGGTATCAATATGATTATTGTTGTATATACTCATATTTTGCTTTCCTATATATGTATGTATCACTTTCTATTGATATAATTCCTTCATACATATATATGATTTGTTGTGTGCTTAAACTAAAATTGATTTACATATTTAAAGCACAAAACTTGTTAATGCTAAGCTAATTTCAAATCTTATCTTTCAAGCTTATGCATTAGTTTTTATATTGGTATCAATATGTTATGATCTAATTTACAATTGATTGATCATTACTTTACTATTGATCACTATTTTATAATTGATCATTTTCAAAATTGATATCAAAGAGAAAATTCAAAATTTGATTTATTGAGTAAAATACAAAATTTTTTTTATTAAGAAAAATTCAAATTTTGTTTAAATAAGAAAATTTTTGATTTGTATTGCCTATATGCAAGGAGAGCTTAACATCTCTTCTACATATAGATTCATGTTGAGTGTATTGTGTATTGAGGAGCCTAACATCTCTTCTTTATATGGTACACGTGTGTAGGGGGAGCTTCACATCTCCTCTTATGCATTACATAATATGTGTTATGTGAATTGAGGCTTATCATCCCTTCTTCATGTAATGCATATGTGTAGGGAAGTTAACTTAGCATCTTCCTCTTCATGAATGTATATCGCATATAAATCTTATTGATTGATTTGTATCACCCCTCCTTAATTTCCTTGTTTTGACAAAAAAAAGGGGGAGAAAATTTGTTTGATGTATTTTACTTTGAACCCTTTGTTGATGATTGACAAAAAGGGGGAGAAGTATTTGAGTTATATGCATGATTTCCTTAAGGGGGACAAGTATTTGTTCCTTACTTAAGGGGGAGAAAGATTTTGAGATTTTGAGTTTTTATACTTGTGCTTTTACTCATGCATAGCAATAAAATAATAAGATAAAAGTTTGAGAAAAAGATTTGTGCATTCATTTGCATACATATTTATGTGCTTTAATGTCATATCTATTTATTTCTAGTGATGCATGAGTTAAGGGGGAGCTTCTTTGAAGCTTTACTTTAATCCATGCATATATAACTCCATGAGTTTTGTCATCATCAAAAAGGGGGAGATTGTTGGCCCAAAGGCCTATCACCCTAGTTTTGATGATGATCAACTCATGTAGTTATATTTACTAATGATCTTGTGTTTAATTAGTGACAGACTTGTGATCAAGATCTTAGTAGGTGCATAGCTCAACAAAGGATAATATGTCAAGATTTGGAGCTTACATGTTGTGATCCAAGGAGCTTTTGGATCAAGCTTGGACCAAGTCAAGGAGATGAGAAGACTTCAAGATCAAGACTTGTGTCTAGGTATAAGATTTAGTTTTTGTTTTAGTAAATATGTAAAGGATAGAATAGTTGGTGGAATGCTCAAGTCTATATCACACACACACTCTTGATAGAATTGCTTTCATAAAAGAATTTTTATTTATATGTTTAGAAAAGAATTTTTTATTTAGAAAAAGATTTTTCTTTGTGACAAAATATATATACTTTGATTTTTGGTATTTCTATCATACATATCTTTCAACCAAAACCAAGTTCAGAGCTTTATGATCAAAAACATAGATATTTCATTATGATTGTGTAGTGGATCATATCCATACACACTATGCTTTAATAAGTTCAAAATATCTTGTTTTTGTATTTTGTGAAGTTATGGAAAAACAAGTTTTTAGAAAAACATGTTTTTAGAAAAACATATTTTATTTTGATTGAAACTATTTTTTAGATTTACTGAGAATTTATGGGATTTTTATTAAGTTAAAAGACCTATTTCCAAATCCCTTAACTGTGCAGTCTGAGGACTGACTGACAGGCCAAGTCGGTCGACCGGGCGGTCGACCGAAGCTAGGTCGGGTCGACTGTCCAGTCGACCGACGTGCACAGCCTTGTGCACGTTGTCAGCACAGTGGTTCGGTCGACCGTACGGTCGACCGCTGCAGAGAGTTCTGCTCTCTGGATTTCTGGGTCGACCGGGCGGTCGACCGGAGGCTTCAACGGTCGGAAAAATGACCGTTGGCCAGTCGACCGGCCGGTCGACCGGCAGCTCTGACAAATCCCAACGGCTATATTCTGGCAGCCTATAAATTGGGGGTTCTTGTCATTGTTTGAGGCCAAGATTTTGGAGACTCTTAGAGCCTGTTTTTCTCATTCATTTCAGAGAGTTTTCTCCACTAAAATAGTGAGCAAATACTTCCAATCAAAAGGAAGATTTTATAAGAGTGTTTAAAAGTGATTCTTGAGTTTTTCACCATAGCTTTCTTTCCTTGCTTTCTCACACCACACTTGAGCTTTCCATTGTCTATTCATCCTATAGGTGTGTTGTAGTGAGAGTGCTCTTTAGGTGATCAAAGTATTGTGATCATCAAAGATCTTTTCTTTGTTCTTTGAGGAGACGGGCAAGTGTGCTCGTTGGTGGTTAGAGTTCGGTTGTGAACTCTTGGTGGTTTGAGGTGCGGCCTCGGCAAGCTAGAGTGCTTGCGTGTGTACGGGACTTGGGAGTCCGAGGGCTTGTAGGTGTTGCGGCACCGGGGAGAGATCCATTGGGATCTTGCATAGTGGAAATCCTTCGTGTGTCGAAGGCGGGGATGTAGAGCAAGTGTGCTCGAACCTCGAAACAAACCCTTTGTGTTTACGATTGCTTACTCTATCTCTCTCTCTCTCTTTGTCTCTTTTATATCTTGCATTCAATAATTGTCTTTATCATTTACATGCTTGATATACCCTTGTGCTTATATATTCATACTTGCTTGGGATTGTTGCTAACACTTGTATTCAACCAAGAGAGCTAACGCGGCACCTCAACCCATTCAAGGGGAATCTAGAGGAGTTTGTCCAGAGCCCTGCAAAGGGAATTCGGCAACACTCTTGTGTTATACGTTGTGTTTAGCGTAATAAGTTTTAATTTGGTCATCTTAGTTTAAATTCCGCATTATTTGTTCATAAGTGACCATTAGATTAGCCATCACCTATTCACCCCCCCCTCTAGGTGAACTTTCACTAATTGTTATATGCTTGGGATTATTTTGCTCACACTTGTATTCAACCAAGAGAGCCATTGCGGCACCTCAACTCTTATCTAGAGGAATCTTGAAGAGATAGTCCAGAGCCCTTCACAGGGAATTCAGCTACTCTTGTGTTATATTTGATGTGTTTAGCTTAATAGTTTTAATTTGCATGAATAGTTTATAATTCTGCATTAATTCATCTTTAGATTAGCTAGTTGCCTATTCACCCCCCCTTAGGTGATTACAAGTGCTATTTTTGGTCTAACAACCTAGAGTTAAAGATCCTCATTTTTAGCTAATCGCAATATTTGTACACACACATGGATTTCATGTCACCTCCCATGTTTGATATTCTTAACATCCAAACTTGCAAAGTTAAGATGTCTATATACCTCAAAGCTCTAGGTATTCATGTTTATTTTGCCACTATTAAAGATTCATATTGTTTAAATGGCAAAAATCTTGAGGCTAATGCAAAAACCCTTCATGCTTTGTAGAGTATCCGAAATGATGAATATTTATCTAGGGTTGCTAATTTTGATTCGGCTTTTATAATATGGAACACTATAGCCTTCCTTGGCGAACAGAGCAATACTATGCGGGGAGCGACTCGGATGATGGAAGTGATGCTTACAACTTATGCTATATGGTCTAAGGAGATAACCCCTTTATTTTGTCAACAACATCTTGAAAAATATGATTTGCTTAAAAAGGATCATAAAAGATTGAAAAATAAATGTGAGTCCATTTCAAAAGAAAAAGATTCTTTTCAAAATAAATTGGAAAACATTTCTAAAGAAAATGAATCTTTGAAAAAGGAGAATATTTCCTTATTTTCTAAATTAAATGATCTTTGTGAAGGAAATAATTCTTTGAAAAATAAAATTAATTTGGTGGAAAAAGAAAAAGAGATTACTTGAGAAGAAAATAACTCTTTGAAAAGAAAAATTGTTTCAAAAGAAAAAGAAAATATTTCTAAAAAGAAAAAGATTGTTGATTCTCATACTTGCCATGCTCTTCATGCTACCATTGATAAAAATGAGATTAAATTTTTAAAAAATAGAATAAATTGATTGAGCTCAACTTTGAGCAATTTCGCATTTAATCATAATAGATTAAAAAAGTTATTTCAAAAGAAACAAGCTCCACATGCTTATGCACATCACCCACGGTATACATATGCACACTTTGCACATCATGATCACACTCATTCTCGTGTGTATACTAGAGTGTACAAATGTACACATTGCGACCGCAAAGGCCATTTAGCAAAGTTTTATTTTGATAAGATAAAATCATATCAATTTTGCTAATAAAAATGTTTGGGTTCCAAATAATGCTAACCCCCGTGGACCCAAGAGAAAATGGATACCAAAATTCTCACCTCTTGTGTTTGATGTAGGTGTGGGCTCTCACATGACGTGAGAGGATTGGTGCCTTGGTGGTGGATGTAAGAGCTAAATAGACATACCCTATTAATGCATCGCTATCAAGAAAGTTTGGTGGGAGGACCACCTTATTTTGGAGACTTAGAGATTAGTGCACATAGTTTGGTAACTATCTCTAAACTCCTATTTTAATTTACATGCTTTTAAATAGATAATTTTTTAGCATGTTTTATTTTTGTGCTTCATGTGGTGAATACTTGTTTAGATGTAACTTTCATTAAAACTTGTGTCTATACTTATACAAGTAGCGAGCAACATTTGATTCTTATATGTTTGACCTTCATTGCTCATTTGTACTCATGATGTATAACGTAGTTTTGATGATTCCCTCATTTACACTTGTTTTGCCTATCTTTGTGCATGTTTTGCTTCATGTATATGTTAATTCTTTTCTAAAACTAATAAATATACATGTATACTCTTGAGTCACTTGCCTTCATGCAAATTATATTATGGACTCGTTTGTGTTTAGGATATATATGTATATTGTTAGTTTTGATAGAACATACATATACCTTGAAGGTTGACTTTTATGATTTTCATTTTTGTTTGATAAAGAAATTCATGTTTATTTTGAGCCTTATTGATAATTTTCATGAATATGCTATTTATATGATTCTTGTGCACTCACACTTCATTTATTTACCCATGACATTATTTTCATGAGAAGTTTTAAGCTTTATAGATTTCGAGTGTCAACTCTTGTGTTTTTAGTATATTTCATGGGATATAGATTTGGGTTCATGTTTTGAAAGATCTTTAACTAGTTTTTAAAATTACTTTAACTAGTTATTTATTCTTCATTTGGTAGTGTTTTCAAAATACAGCTATTTTCAAATCTTATTTTTGAAAACTTCTACCCTTAAGGGCAGATGGATGGGCGACCATGCCTTATATGCCCTAATTGAAAATCTTTTTAACATGTGTATGTAAAGGGAGGTAGTGTGAGTTATACACTTGATTCTCATTATATTTTCAATTGGTATCACAATTGATATTTTTCATGTTTGTATACTCATATGTGTTTTCTTATATATGTATGTTTCAAATTTTAAATAGTATCAATTTCGATTTGTATTTACATTTTCATACATATATATGTGATTTGATTGTGCTTACTATATCTTTACATCTTAAAGCACAAATTATGTTTAAGCTAAGCTTGATTTACTTCTTAATGTCAATTATTTTTCAATTGGTATCTTATACAAGCTTATGCATCGTTTTATTGGTATTTCATAAAGGGGGAGAAAATTCGTGTTTTGCCTTTCAATCGATTTTATTTTCAATTGGTATCTTACTCCCATTCTTTATGATGAAAAATACTTTGTTGTGATTTTTGCAAACATTTTCATGTTAAATTGGTATCTATATTGATATGAGTTATGTTTACCTAAAACAATTTCGTTTTTACTTTCAATTGGTATCAAGATTTCTAATATATATATTTCAATTGGTATCAAAAACATACAATGTTTCATTTTCTATTGGTATCAAAATTTACAAGACATTTTAAATTGGTATCAAGATATTTTCAATTGGTAACTTTTAGTATCTTAAAAATTTTGTTTACTTTCATTGGTATCTTAAAAATGTTTTATTTATTTTCAATTGGTATCATAAATTGGTATCTTAATGTTTCAATGTATACCTTTATCATAAATTGACATATGTTTCAATTGGTATCATATTGTTTTGATATGTTTTGCTTATATGCAAGGGAAGCTTAACATCTTTTCCATATATTGATTCATGTGAAGTGTATCTCATATTGAGGAGTTTGACCTCTCTTCTTGATTGAGTTTTTACCTGCACATAAAATATAGAATTTTAGTTTTAAGAATAATAGTGCATGGTGCTCAATACTACCGCTATAGCAAGTGGCTATGCGGGTCGTGATCCACAGGGAGGGACTAGCGATGGAAACTTGTTTAGTAAGTTCTCTAAAGTGTTTGAATTAATAGTTGTTAAAGTCAGGTTAGAAAGAAAGTGGTAGATTAAGAAGATGGAGAAACTAGAAGTAATATTTACAATGATATGATATTTACAATGAAAAAGAAGAAGTGTGAAAAAGATTGGGAATTGGTGATTTACACTAAAATTAAAAGAAATAAAACTAAAAACTAAAAACCTACTTTCCTCTTCGGCGTCTGCTTACCTTGGAACCGTGTCAATGACGTACCTTTCTTTGAAGGCGAACGAAGCATGGAATATGAGATCTTCCCTACTCCCGATCTATACTACAAAATAAAAAGGGCAAACTACGCTACCATGGAAGTAGATATTCATCATCATAAACCATCAACGACACTTGCAAGGAGAAGGCACCTTCGAAGCTCTTGGTTTCACATGGATCCACAAACACAAAAGAGAGGAAAAAAAACAAAACAAGAATAGAAAAAAAATAAACTTTGATTTGATTCAATTAATAATGGAAAAAAAAGATTACTTACACCGATGTCACCTTCAGCACAAGTTTGATCTCCTTCCTCCATGAAAGTATCCTCTCCTCTCAGTTACATAAAAATTACAAAAAAGAAAATAAAAAAACCTAAATTACAATCTACAAGTTAGCCTAAGAAAAACACTAGATTTATTTCTGTACTGCACTGGACGCCTTTCTCTGTTGCTCTGCAGGGGTATTTATAGGAGATGGAAGAAGTAGAGTCCCGGTATGACTCCTCGACGAAAACTGAACGTCACCCTTATCTGGATTGCCGCGGAAACGCGGCTTTGGCCGCGTTTCCGCGGCCAAAGTGTGGCTTTTGGCCAAGCGCTTTCGCGCGTGGCCTCCTCTGGTCCGTCCATCTGGGTATATCCTTTTAGATCTGGCCTACCGACTCTTTATTTTGAAAATTCGGGATAACTTGGGAAGCAAGTTACCCTAAATCCAAATCTTCCAAATCTTTTAAAACGATTTTGTAATCTTTGCACTCTCCTCCTTTTATCTTTATCCTTGTCCTGCAAGCATTTAGGGTTGAGTAGAAGTCTATCCCTTCCCTCTTCTTTTATTAATTGCAACTTTTGCATTGGGCTTGGACATGGGCTTTTGGGCTTCATTTAAGGCTTTATTCTTTATTTAATTAATTACTCAAGGCCTGCACACATTAAATAATAAAATATTAGTAATAGTGCATAATTGTAGGAATAAATATGAAAATGTGATAGTAAATGTAGTGATAAATATGCATTTTTTACTACCTATCACACCCCCACACTTATCTTTTTGCTCGTCCTCGAGTAAAAATCAAAAAGAAAAGAAAAATTAATCTATCCTAACTCACTTTCGTAGGCATCACGGTTGCACTTAGCATGTGCAACAAGCCGTTAAACCTCTAGGTTACCCTAGAGGACGAGTGTTGTCTCGTGAGGGTTTTCAGCGGATTACACCCACAAAATCCATAAAAGGAAAATATTTGAAATATGTTTGAAGAGACTAAGTAGTCTATAAGTTTTTAAGATTATCATTTTTATTCATTCTTAACTTAGTCTTTATATAGTAAATTGTTATCCATTTTAGGTAAGGATCAAAATTGAATTTTTGTATAGTTTTTTTCGTTACCAAAAGTCATATGCATCCTTGTGAATCTTTACTAGGAATTCCTTAACTTGGACTCTTATGTCTCTTTATTATTATTATGATTATTTTTTTAATAATATGTATAACTCATCTAATTTTCTTTCGTGTAAGTATCAAGACTTCTTGAGGCCCTCATACCTAACTAATTGACTATTAGATGTGTTAATACATATATAATATTTCTTAGTTTTCTTAGGCTTTCTAATCCACCCATGTAGCGAACTTAAAGTCGGTGACTCCCAAACTGGTTGGTTTTAGGACACCGGGTGAGAAACACCCCACGGACTCAAATTCGAGTGAACTAGGCCACAAAACCAAGGACTTTATTTTATAAAATCACCTTTAGGCTTGAATACTTATGCTTCTTGAGGCACATGTATCCAGCTTAATTAGTGAATTTCTTTGTTTTTTTTTTCAAATTTTTTTTAGTATTATTTTTTTATAGGGCACAAGAGTCTTTGTCTTAGAATCCTAGATGTGTAAGTGTATTAGGTATGCATATTTCATTAAGGTAAAAATCAAGACTAATTACTTATTCAATTTTTCCTCCTATACCTAAAAATTCAACAATTTATTTATTTTGACCAAGTTTTTAGAAATCCCCGGCAACATGGGTGGATTAGAATTTCAGTTTTGATTGAGTTTTTACCTGCACATAAAATATAGAATTTCAGTTTTAAGAATAATAGTGCATGGTGCTCAATACTACAGCTATAGCAAGTTGCTATGCGGGTCGTGATCCACAGGGAGGGACTAGCGATTGAAGCTTGTTTAGTAAGTTCTCTAAAGTGTTTGAATTAATAGTTGTTAAAGTCAGGTTAGAAAGAAAGTGGTAGATTAAGAAGATGGAGAAACTAGAAGTAATATTTACAATGATATGATATTTACAATGAAAAAGAAGAAGTGTGAAAAAGATTGGGAATTGGTGATTTACACTAAAATTAAAAGAAAGAAAACTAAAAACCTACTTACCTCTTCGGCGTCTGCTTACCTTGGAACCGTGTCAATGACGTACCTTTCTTTGAAGGCGAACGAAGCATGGAACATGAGATCTTTCCTACTCCCGATCTATACTACGAAATAAAAAGGGCAAACTACGCTACCATGGAAGTAGATATTCTCATCATAAACCATCAACGGCACTTGCAAGGAGAAGGCACCTTCGAAGCTCTTGGTTTCACATGGATCCACAAACACAAAAGAGAGAGAGAAAAACAAAACAAGAATAGAAAAAAAAATAAACTTTGATTTGATTCAATTAATAATGGAAAAAGATTACTTACATCGATGTCACCTTCAGTACAAGTTTGATCTAATTCCTCCATGAAAGTATCCTCTCCTCTGAGTTACATAAAAATTACAAAAAAGAAAATAAAAAAACCTAAATTACAATCTACAAGTTAGCCTAAGAAAAACCCTAGATTTGTTTCTGTACTGCACTGGACGCCCTTCTCTGTTACTCTGCAGGGGTATTTATAGGAGAAGGAAGAAGTAGAGTCTCGGTACGACTCCTCGACGAAAACTAAACATCACCCTTATCTGGATTGCCGCAGAAACGCGGCTTTGGCCGCGTTTTCGCGGCCAAAGTGTGGCTTCTGGCCACGTGCTTTCGCGCGTGGCCTCCTCTGGTCTGTCCATATGGGTATATCATTTTAGATCTGGCCTACTGACTCTTTATTTTGAAAATTTGGGATAACTTGGGAAGCAAGTTACCCTAAATCCAAATCTTTCAAATCTTTTAAAAAAATTTTGTAATCTTTGCACTCTCCTCCTTTTATCTTTATCCTTGTCCTGCAAGCATTTAGGGTTGAGTAGAAGTCTATCCCTTCCCTCTTATTTTAGTAATTGCAACTTTTGCATTGGGCTTGGACATGGGCTTTTGGGCTTCATTTAAGGCTTTATTCTTTATTTAATTAATTACTCAAGGCCTGCACACATTAAATAATAAAACATTAGTAATAGTGCATAATTGTAGGAATAAATATGAAAATGTGATAGTAAATGTAGTGATAAATATGCATTTTTTACTACCTATCACACCTCCACACTTATCTTTTTGCTCGTCCTCGAGTAAAAATCAAAAAGAAAAGAAAAATTAATCTATCCTAACTCATTTTCGTAGGCATCACGGTTGCACTTAGCATGTGCAATAAGCCGTTAAACCTCTAGGTTACCCTAGAGGACGAGTGTTGTCTCGTGAGGGTTTTCAGCGGATTACACTCACAAAATCCATAAAAAGGAAAATATTTGAAATATGTTTGAAGAGATTAAGTAGTCTATAAGTTTTTAGGATGATCATTTTTATTCATTCTTAAACTTAGTCTTTATATAGTAAATTGTTATCCATTTTAGGTAAGGATCAAAATTGAATTTTTGTATAGTCTTTTTCGTTACCAAAAGTCATATGCATCCTTGTGAATCTTTATTAGGAATTCCTTAACTTGGACTCTCATGCCTCTTTATTATTATTATGATTTTTTTTAATAATATGTATAACTCATCTAATTTTCTTTCGTGTAAGTATCAAGGCTTCTTGAGACCCTCATACCTAATTAATTGACTATTAGATGTGTTAATATATATATAATATTTCTTAGTTTTCTTAGGCTTTCTAATCCACCCATGTAGCGAGTTTGAAGTCGGTGACTCCCAAACTGGTTGGTTTTAGGGCACCGGGTGAGAAAACACCCCACAGACTTAAATTCGAGTGAACTAGGCCACAAAATCAAGGACTTTATTTTATAAAATCACCTTTAGGCTTGAATACTTATGCTTCTTGAGGCACATGTATCCATCTTAATTAGTGAATTTCTTTATTTTTTTTTCAAATTTTTTTTAGTATTATTTTTTATAGGGCACAAGAGTCTTTGTCTTAGAATTCTAGATGTGTAAGTCTATTAGGTATGCATATTTCATTAAGGTAAAAATCCAGACTAATTACTTATTCAATTTTTCCTCCTATACCAAAAATTTCAACAATTTATTTATTTTGACCAAGTTTTTAGAAATCTTAATCATGATTTTCCTAATTCTTAAGACTAACTTAGATTTCTTTCAAAAGATAAGTCAAATATTGTCCCATTTTTTTTTTTTTTTTTTTTTAGGGTTAGTATCTAACTATGTTAGTATGTTAGTAAATCCTCTCCCTCACCTATCTCATGCATTGTCCTCAATGTATGAATGAATGCATGTATGCATGAAAAGAAGAAAGGGAAGGAAAATATTACCTTAGGGGGTGGTTCCGGTGGTGGTCGGATTGGGCCAAGCGTTGCTACCCAATCAAGATAATGTGGTAGTTCACGGGACCTACCTTTATTGATCTCTTTTCTATTTACATGTTTACAGTCTCCAGTATGAATGGGATCATGGAAGATCCTATCGTGAAACTTACTTCCTTTACATGACCAGTCCTGGAAAATCATCAAAAAGCATCATGGTCTATACCCATGTCAGACAAAGAATGTGACTTGGTAGAATGGTTGACTTGGATTTAAAAATGATAGGTTCAGGATCCAATACAAACTCGGGAAAATTGACGTGGGGTTCGAGAGTTAGTTGTGGTTCAAGCGTTGGGTCCAAGTCTAAGAATTGAAACTCAAGTCCACAATCATTTTCCCACAATGGAATGTGACTTACTATTGGTGATTCAAGTTCAAGAATGACAGGTGTGGAATCAAAACTGACTCTAAAATATTACTTAAATCGGGTAACAGAACAGGAGTCAATATTGATTCGGGAATTTGAACTCGATCACAACAAATTTGAGAATCAAGGTCACATATCTCATTGGGTTCAATCTCATAAAAATGAGAACTTACCAATTTGTCAATGGGACTTTCAAAAGTATGAAATTGGTCAAGTTCAATATGATGATCATCAAAAATGGGTGATTCAATTTCATGATCTATGGGTACGGGAATAAATGTTGGCTCAGAAAATTGGTCCAAATTGGGTAAGAATACCAGAGTCAACATAGATTCGAAGATGGAAACTGAATCGCAAAGTTGGGGATCGGGTTCACATTCACAATCTAATTCAATCTCATTGAAATTAAAACTAGCCAATTTGTCCAAGGATTGAGATTGATCAAGTTCATATTGATGTGATGAAATTAAATTTTGATCAAGGTCTTCTAGACAGAATGATTCTTGGTTCCTATCAACTTGGTTGGTTAGTTCAAGAATGTTTGAAAGTCTAGAAATTTGATCATTCATTATATCTTGCAAACGATCCACTTTTTCTTCTAACCCATCGAATGGATCATTGGAGGACTGAAACATTGGTGATGTGATAAACGAAGTATATGAAGATAATTGTTGAACAGGTGGTTGACAATATGGCTCAGGGGCGTTGTATCCCCATTGACTCTGTGAAGAGTAGTAATGATTATTCCAGTCTTGTTCATAGTATTGGGACTGGGGCATGTAAGGATTCGGATAAGACCAATCTGGCACACTAGGTTGGTTAAAGTTATGATATGCCGGGTTGGTAATATCCGAAAAAGAGGTTGATGTGTAATATGGATTATTATTAAAATTGAAAAAATTGTTGTTATAAGCCATATCACAAATAAAACACAAACAAAGAGAAAGAAAATAAACAAATAAGCAAACAAAAAGAAAAAAATTCTAACCTAAGTTAGGGTGGACCTATGACCTAGACGACTCCTAACTGGTTAGACTGTCCACGGGAGGTATAATATAGACTTTGACGACAAGCTAATCAGCCAGGTCAGGGCAAGATTGGTGAGAGGTTTTCCGTCAAAGACGTTCCTTAATTAAATAACCACCAATCTTCGAGCTTTCGGCCCTCAATCTCCTTCCTAGACACTGATTTGGCAGGAGTCAAATTCCAACACCGTTCCCCCTTAGGATAATCTCCTAATTGAGTCCGAGATGTCCCTAGGGTCAACGTCTACTCATTTTTTAGTTAGGCTTGGGTTAGTGAGTGAGGAGATTGTTTGTAGGCTAAGGTAGGGTAATGACTTCCCCACCTTATGTTATTTATGGGTTATGCCCTTAAATTTTTTTTGTGTACGTGTAAAGTAGTAGATAAGTAATCACTCAAAAAGCTGTAAATCAGCCAAGAGTGTTTCCTAATCTATATGCAATGCAAATGTACCTTGTCGCCAGCACTCTTCAACAGAATTAAAAAATTAAATAGCCACGTGCCCATATGCAAGAGTCTAATTTTTTTATTTTTCAACAAATAGGTTACTGTTAACTAATTAGCAGTGTGCAGGGTGATCACAGAGAAAAGTTAACATAGCAGTAAACAAATCTTTCAATTTGCAGCAACCTGCAGGAAACAGAGTGAGTAGTTCACTACTCAGGCTGCGAAAACGCGGCAATTGTCGCGCAAATACGGCTCTGTAGTAGGCTCTGCTGATCTGCCTTCGAGGGCAGAGACACAGAGTTGCTATATGTCCTTGGCTGCTGTTAGGTTTCCTGTTCTCCGAACCTGCAAACAGAAAAAAATAATCAATAATTAGTTTTTTTTTAGAGAATAACTTACCGTCCCTCCCCGGCAACGGCGCCAAAATTTTGATTGAGTTTTTACCTGCACATAAAATATAGAATTTTAGTTTTAAGAATAATAGTGCATGGTGCTCAATACTACCGCTATAGCAAGTGGCTATGCGGGTCGTGATCCACAGGGAGGGACTAGCGATGGAAGCTTGTTTAGTAAGTTCTCTAAAGTGTTTGAATTAATAGTTGTTAAAGTCAGAAAGTGATAGATTAAGAAGATGGAGAAACTAGAAGTAATATTTATAATGATATGATATTTATAATGAAAAAGAAGAAGTGTGAAAAGATTGGGAATTGGTGATTTACACTAAAATTAAAAGAAAGAAAACTAAAACTAAAAACCTACTTTCCTCTTCGGCGTCTGCTTACCTTGGAACCGTGCCAATGACGTACCTTTCTTTGAAGGCGAACGAAGCATGGAATATAAGGTCTTCCCTACTCCCGATCTATACTACAAAATAAAAAGGGAAAACTACGCTACCATGGAAGTAGATATTCATCATCATAAACCATCAACGGCACTTGTAAGGAGAAGGCACCTTCGAAGCTCTTGGTTTCACATGGATCCACAAACACAAAAGAGAGAAAGAAAAACAAAACAAGAATAGAAAAAAAATAAACTTTGATTTGATTCAATTAAAATTGGAAGAAAAGATTACTTACACCGATGTCACTTTCAGTACAAGTTTGATCTCCTTCCTCCATGAAAGTATCCTCTCCTCTCAGTTACATAAATATTACAAAAAAGAAAATAAAAAAAACCTAAATTAAATCTACAAGTTAGCCTAAGAAAAACCCTAGATTTGTTTCTGTATTGCACTGGACGCCCTTCTCTGTTGCTCTGTAGGGGTATTTATAGGAGATGGAAGAAGTAGAGTCCCGGTACGACTCCTCGACGAAAACTGAACGTCACCCTTATCTGGATTGCCGTGGAAACGAGGCTTTGGCCGCATTTCCGCGGCCAGAGTGTGGCTTCTGGCCACGCGCTTTCGCGCATGGCCTCCTCTGGTCCGTCCATCTGGGTATATCCTTTTAGATCTGGCCTACCGACTCTTTATTTTGAAAATTCGGGATAACTTGGAAGCAAGTTACCCTAAATTCAAATCTTCCAAATCTTTTAAAACGATTTTGTAATGTTTGCACTCTCCTCCTTTTATCTTTATCCTTGTCCTGCAAGCATTTTGGGTTGAGTAGAAGTCTATCCCTTCCCTCTTCTTTTAGTAATTGCAACTTTTGCATTGGGCTTGGACATGGGCTTTTGGGCTTCATTTAAGGCTTTATTCTTTATTTAATTAATTACTCAAGGCCTGCACACATTAAATAATAAAACATTAGTAATAGTGCATAATTGTAGGAATAAATATGAAAATGTGATAGTAAATGTAGTGATAAATATGCATTTTTACTACTTATCACTTCTCTATGTCTTATACGTGTGTAGAGGGAGCTTTACATCTCATTTTATACATTGTATATTTTGCGTTATGTGATTAGGGTTTAGTTATCTCTTTTCATGTAATGCATGTATGCAAGGGGAGTTAACTTTATGTCTCTTCTCTTCATGAATGTATATCGCATATACATCTTTCTTATTTGATTTGACAAAAAGAGAATTTTTTTTTAGTTATTTATGCCCCTTTGTTGATGATTTGACAAAAAGGGGGAGAGAAATTTGAAGATTTATATATGCATGTTTATTTCATTTCCTTGTTTTATACAAATAGGGGGAGAAGGATTTTGAGAGTTTTGTTTATGCATATATGTTTTGTTTATACAAAAAGGGGAGAAGAATTTTGTGAGTAGATGTATGTTTATCTCCTTCCTTACTTATGCATACATTTTTGTTTAGTTTATGCACTTCATCGAATATCTATTTGTTTATTGTTATGCATGAGTTAAGGGGGAGCTTCTATAAAGCTTAACTTTAATCCATGCATATATATGATTGGTCGCTAATGTTGCTCATTTAGTATCATATTTCCATACTTATTATAGAATAAAATTTGCATTGTCCTAATTAAATGTTTAATTTATTTGCAGGCCCATTCCTTAAGGAGAGTGAAGAGAAATGAGCCCAAAAGCCCACCAAATTCTAAATTAAATCAGAATTAATTCAAACTCAGTGAATCAGGGCAAAATCAAGAGGTTGAAAACCGATTGAGAAGAATCCTCTCAGAATCGATCGGTTGAAGCAAAGATCAACGGCCATTTTTTCAAAATCTCGGAGCTAAACGGCAAATCCAACCCAAGATAAAGACAAACGAGATGCTGGGGAGACCCACCAATAGGGTGTGGCCACCTGGCCACACCCTGGCCGCGAAAACACGGCCAAAGCCGCGTTTTCGCGGCTTGGTTAGCAAGTTAGGGGGAGCGTTTGCTCCCCCAATCTTCCCGAGATCCTGTAGGTTGGGTTTTTGCCTATAAAAAGGCAGTATTTGCACTGAAAAGAGGACGACCATGCAGAGATAGGATTTAGTCCAGTTTTCATTCTTTGTAGTTTAGGTTTTTCTTTTCTTTTATGTAATTTTAATTTGTATGTAAGCTTAGGTTAGATGAAGATTCATGTAAGTAAGAGAGAGAGGCTTATATTGAGAGTGACACCGATGTACCCTCCTCCTTTCTTCCATCATTTCTGCAAGCAATAAAGGTAAATACTTTTTTTATATTCGTCTCTTTACTTTTGTTTTCTTTTTCCTTCTCCTCTTTCTACTTCACCTCTTTTGGTTTTGATGAGAATGCAAGTGAATCCAGAAGCATAAGTATAACAACGTTTTTGTGAGTGCCAACGATACTTCATGAAGATGTTCTCCTCCTCAAGATCCGTATCACTTCATTCTTGCTCGGCTTGATGATATAATGCGAACGGGGACTGAGCTCGATCCTATGACTTATGCGTTGAACGCCTTTGAAGAAAGGTAGAACATGCAAGGGTTTCAGGTAAGTCATCAACCAAACTAGGTAAGTACTTCTTTAATCTTCTTTCTTTTCTTTATTTCTTAGTCTAGATCACCACCACAATTTCTTTCATCACTCCTTTTCCATTTCCTTGTAAATAATCATTCTGGTTTTCTCCACCTTCCATTCTACCGCTTTCTTTTTAACTTTAACCTAACTCTACTCTTTTTCACTTTCATTTCTTAAAACAAAGAAGAATCTTCTTTTTTCTTCATAAAGATTTCAATAAAAAAACCTTGAACGCTTCTATCGCTACCCTCCTTGTGGATCATGACCCGCATAGCCACTTGTTATAGCGGTAAGAATTGAGCACTTGCACATCTCTATGTTGAAGTTCTGAAATTTCGTATTTTTGTGCATGTTTAAGCTACAATCAATATAACTCCATGAGTTTTGTCATTATCAAAAAGGGGAGATTGTTGGCCCAAAGGCCCATCACTCTAGTTTTGATGATGATTAACTCATGTAGTTATAGTATTAATGATCTTGTGTTTAATTAGTCTCAGATATTTGATCAAGATCTTGTCGGTGTTTAGCTTCAACAAAGGATTTAAAGTCAAGTTTTGGAGAAGCACATGTCGATTCAAGAGCTCGCGCATTAAGATTGCATCAAGTACTCAAGAGGAATCTAGCTCACTGGATCAAGGTTTGGACCAAGTCAAGAAGGAGAAGATTTTCAAAGAGAAGATTTCCAAGAAGACTTTTGTCATGTTTGTAAGTGTCAAGATTTTATTTTTAGATAAAATGTAAAGGATAGATTAGTTGTTGGATTGCTCAAATTCATATACACTCACACACAAGATTTATATGTGTTTTTCATAAAGAATTTTTGTTTTAAAAAATACCGGTTTGGTTTTTAAGCTTCAAAATATACTTATATTTTATCAAAACTTATTTAGAGCTTATTATCAAAAACATAGATATTTCATCATATACGTGTAGTTGATCATATTCATACACACTAAAGCTTCAAAAGGGTTTAAAATATCTTGTGTATGTTTTTCGAGAAGTTTTAGAAAAATCGATTTTGAAAAATATAGATTTTTGTTTAAACCAAAATTTCTATATTACAAAAATAGTTCAAATTGTTTGTAATGTGTTCTGATTTTTATCAAACATGTTTTATATCAAAGTATATTAACAAACTTATTTTTGTTGAATTTATGAGAATTTATGGGATTTTAATGAAGGTAAAAGACCAACTTTTAATCCCTGAAAATATTGGACCAGGTCTTTTGCCGTCGACCGGACAGTCGACCGCGACAGAAGTCGGTCGACCAGTCCGGTCGACTGATGTGCACAGACGTGCACGGCCTTTTGGCTGGTGGGCCGGTCACTGACCCGGTCGACCGCCAGAGAGCTCTGCTCTCTGGATCTGGCCTCGGTCGGCTGACAGAGAGCTTCTGCTCTCTGTATCATGGCCTCGGTCGACCAGCCGATGGATCGATGACACAACAGTCAGAAACTGACCGTTGGCCGGTCGACCGGGTGGTCGACCGAAAGTAGGATCTCCTGCTGAGTTGGCCTCCAACGGCTATATTTTGGAAGCCTATAATTTAGGGTTCCCTTGGACTATCTTCAATAAGATTTGAAGTGGGTTTTAAGCTAGTTTTCCTTCCTTTCTAAGTGTTTATCTCTACTTGTTTTAGAGCCAAATACTTCCATATTAAAAGGAGAGTTTTTCAAGAGTGTTTTGAAAAGAGATTTTTTGAGTTTTTCACCACAAATTCTATCCAAGTTTTTCTCACACATACTTGAGCTATCCATTGCTACATCAATCCTATAGGGATCTTTATTATGAGAGAGTTTTAGATGATCAAAGTGTTTAGATCACCAAGTGTTCTACTTTGTATTTGAGAGGCGAACTTGCGGGTTCGCGTTGTTTCGAGTTCTTATGGGAGCTCGTGTTGGCCCAAGGTTACAATCGCCCGTTTTATTGAGTTTTGATGATTACAAAACATATATAGTTATTTGTACTAATCATGTTTATTGTTTAAGTGTGTTTCAGGGTTCTAAAGATTCATGGAGTTTTCTTCCTAAAGGAAGGTTGTTTTGACTCAGGTCGGTTCATTTTGGGTTCAAGAATCAAGCTTTGCAAATCATATGGAGAAGCCCACTTGAAGACTTTGTAGTCACCCAGAACCTATGTAAGAATTAGTTTGTTAAAGTTTGAGATTGTGAAAAATTGGCTCTATACACACACACCCTTCAAAATACAGTTTTTTATGTTTGGTATTTGTTTTAAGTTCATGCCTTGATAAATATACATGTCTCAAATTTTTACAAAATTTTATATCATGTTTATATCATGTATATCTATCTTTCTAGCATGATACTTAGTCATATATCCCTACAAAATTATTTTGAAAATTTTCCAAGTCCAGAAAAATTTCCATTCTGTAAACTGTTTCAGGCCTGGGGGTCGACCGGTCCTATTCCAGGTCAGGACGGTCGACCGCCCCGGTCGACCGCGTCCTGTGTCCAGGACGTGCACGCTTGTGCATGTCTGTCGGTCGACCGAACAGTCGACCGACCTAAAACAGCTTGCTCTCTGTTTTTTGTCGGTCGATCGTATCGTCGATCGGGCCCAACGGCTATCTGCCAGATGGGCTACCGTCGACCGGGCCGGTCGACCGATAGCCTGTCTGGAGCCCCAACGGCTCTTTCCTCTTTGGTGATTTTCTGAAAAACTGTTTTTGTTACTTTTTATTTGGCAGAGTTTTCTGATCTTTTGGGGACTAATTTTGGATCATTTAAACTTAATTAAATCATGTTTTAATCTCCTCCTCTCCCTATAAATAGAGAGGGTTGGTCTCTTGCAAAAACACCAAGAAAAATCCCTAGTTTACAAGTTTTCAAAAGAAAGAAAAGTTTCAAAGCTCTCAATTCTCCATTGCTTTCTAGGCCATTATTTTTCAGTTGTGTTTGCAAGCATTTTACATTTACAACTGAGTTTATTTTCTCACTACACTTCTAGAGCCAAAAATCCCATCCTCATTCTATAAGGAAGTTGTAAAGAGAAGTTTGTAAGAAGTTTGTGATCCTTTTGGTGATCACTTGGCTACTTGTTCCTTCTTATTGTTCTTGTTGAGATACCTCTTCGGAAGAGGCTTGTAAGTGGTGGAGTTCAGTACTCCGGTCTTCGGTAGACCTTGTAAAGTCCTCAGTGGATAGTGAAAACCCTTTACGGCGGTGAAGGCGGGGAGTAGAGCGGTGGCTCGAACCTCGAAACAAATACTTTGTGTTTGCGATTGATTTTCTGTTTGCTCTCTATTGCTCTTACTTACTTGCTTGTGATATTGCTATTCTTTCATACCTTGTGATATATCTTGTGTGCATTTCATTATTGCTTCATATTCATTTCTTGCTACATTGTCAATCATTACTTATACAACAAGATTGCACTACGCACCTCAAACTCATATCTAGAGGAATCACGAGGACGGAGTTCAGAGCCCTTCACCGGTATTCGGCTCTTAGTCTTGTTTTGAGTGATCGTTGCATCATTCATTCATACTTGTTTTAAAAAGATTGTTAGATTAGCATTTACACCTATTCACCCCCCTCTAGGTATTTTCAATTGGTATCAGAGCATTGATCTCTAGGCTCTTGGCTTAACAACCTTAGAGAGATCCACTATTTGCTAATCATTTCATCCATTTTTTCAGACACTTCCACTTAGTAAAAATGGCCGATGGAAGTAAGACCCCCCCCAAAGTTTGATGGCCTTAACTTTCCCATATGAAAGGTTAAGATGACCGTTTTCTTACAATCCCTAGGAAGCCGGGTTACAAAGGCGGTGACCAAACCATTTAGTGCACCCACCGGTGATGAGTCCACTTGGTCCGAAATTGAGACCAAAGAATTTGATGCTAACTCTAGGGCACACTATGCATTACTCCAAGCACTTAATGATGATGATATCGCTAGAGTAATTCATTGCAAATCCGCACATGAAATTTGGACTCACTTGCTTGTTACTCATGAGGGAACCTCACAAGTGAAGAGGGCTAAAATAGACCTTCTTTGTTCCCAATATGAAAATTTCTCTATGTATGATAATGAAACCATAGATGATATGGTTACAAGATTTACAAAGATCACTAATGGACTTTCTTCTCTAGGTGATGCTATTGACAATGACCAAAGAGTAAGGAAGATCATCCGGGCTCTTCCTCCTTCATGGGAAGTCAAAGCAACTACCTTGAAGGAACTCAATAACAAGGAGGAGATGGAGCTTATAGGTCTCATTGGGAACCTCAAGACCCATGAGATAGAGAGAAAAGCAAGGGAGGAATGGCTCCTTCTAAGAAGAAAGCTATTGCCTTCAAGAGTCAATCCTCATATTCCGACGAAGACGATGAAGAAGAAGATAACGAAGAGCTCTCACTTCTTGTTAAGAACGTTCGGAGGATGTATAACAAGTAAAGTTCCAAGGTAGAAGGAAATGGCAAGGTGTAAAGAAAGAAGAAAATTATTTGCTTCAATTGCCAAAGACCAGGTCACATTGTTGCGAAGTGCCCGGATAAAGTCAAGCCTTCCACCTCCAAGAAGCCTTACAAGAAGAAAGCATTGAAGGCTACATGGGATTCCGAGAGTGAATCCGAGGAGGAAGTTGACACCGCCAACATGTGCTTCATGGCTAATGAAAGCACAAGCAAGGTAACCCCTTCCACTTCTTTTAATGATGAGCTTTCCATGGATGAATTAGGAGAAGCATTTGTAGAACCCTCATACAACTATGATTTTCTTTAAAAAAAGTATTTAAAAATGAAAAAGGAAAATGAGTCTCTTAATCACCAAGTTTTTACTCTTTCTAAAGAAAAAGATGAATTACTTTCCACTCTAGTTTCCACCCAAAAAGATTTGATAATTATAAGATTTCTTACAAAGGTAAGTTTCCACAAGTTAATGAAAATGAGATTGTCATGCTAAAAGAGAAATTGATTCTTTAGGAGTAGTTTTGAAAAAGTGTGAATTTGATAAGAATAGACTTGAGGCTATGTTTCCTAAGAAACAAGCCTCTAAGAAACAATCACATGCTATTCATATTCATGCTCTTAAATCACAACCTTTACATCATGCCAAACCCCCCAACATGCTCACCCTCCACACACACATCATGCATACATGTATGGGAAGGTATTTTCATGCACATATTATGGCCGTAAAGGTCACTTAGTTAAGTTTTGCTATGATAGACTTAATGCTTCACATCATAATGTTTGGGTTCGAAATACTAACTTTCAAGGACCCAAGAAAATTTGGGTACCAAAGTCAATAAATTTGTTAAATGATGTAGGTACTTTCCAAGGCGCAGCGACGTAAAGGATGTGGTATCTTGATAGCGGTTACTCAAGGCACATGACTTGGGATATCAATAACTTTGCAACCCTATCAAGATACCATGAAGGTGGCACCGTCACCTTCGGAGATGATACTAAGGGTAAAATCATCGGCATTGGTAATGTTAAACTTGGTACATCCCCTTTAATAGAAAATGTTATTTTAGTTGATGGCTTCAAGCATAATCTCTTAAGTGTTAGTCAACTTTGTGATAAAGGTTTTGATGTTTTTTGATAATTTAGCTTGTAAAGTTATTGATAGACTATCCAACACATGTATATTTTCCGGTTTTCGTGAAAGCAATATATACATGATTGATTTGTCTAATATGTCTTGCAATATACTTGTTTAAAAGCCCTCGATGATGACTCTTGGTTGTGGCATAGAAGATTAGGCCACATTTCTTTTGACCATCTATCTAGGTTAAACACAAGGAAATGGTGAAAGGTATTCCTTACTTGAACTTTGAAAAGGACCGCGTTTGCGACGTGTGCCAACTTGGGAAACAAACCAAGTCCTCTTTCAACTCAATCAAGGATATCATGACATCACGTCCCTTGGAGTTGATCCATATGGATTTGTTTGGTCCTACTCAAACCAAAAGTCTAAGTGGGAATCGTTTTGCATTTGTTTTAGTTGATGATTTTTCGCGTTTTACTTTGGGTTTTCTTTTTAGAGCATAAAAATCAAGCCTTTTCACATTTTCAAGCCTTTAAGAAAGAGTTGAAAAGGAAAAAGATTCTTCAATTTTAAGAATAAGAAGTGATAGAGGAGGTGAATTCATTAACCTACCCTTTATCACTTTTTGTGACGAACATGGAATTAAGCATGAATTATCTTGTCCTAGAACTCCACAACAAAATAGAGTAATTGAGCGAAAAAATTGGACATTACAAGAGATGGCTAGGACAATGATTAATGAATATGGTCTCCCACATTATTTGTGGGCCGAGGCCGTTAATACATCATGCTATATATCAAATCGTGTTTTCTTATGCAAAAATTCTTCAAAAACTTCTTTTGAGATTTATTTTTCTAGAAAGCCAATGTTTCATACTTTAAAGTTTTTGGATGCAAATGTTTTGTTTTGAATACAGAAGATAATTTGGAAAAATTTGATGCAAGGTCCTATAAGCAATTTTTATTGGTTACTCAAATACTAGTAAAGCGTATAGAGTCTCCAACAAGTCATCTTTGACTATTAAAGAATCTATACATGTAAAATTTGAGGAATCTAATATGTTTGTTAAGAATGTTGTAGAAATATATTCTTTGCATGGAGACATGGAGAAAGTCACTTTGGAGGACTCACCTATTATTGAAGACAAGCCAAAGGATGATGAAGGAAATGAAGCTAAAGAAAAGGAGGCTCAAGGAAATGAAATTCAAGGAATTGAAGTGGAGCCTACTCAACAACTTCCAAAGGATTGGAGATACAATCCACATCATCCCAAGGACCTTGTTTTAGGTGAAGTATCTCAAGGGGTAACTACTCGTTCTCAACTTCATTATTTTTGTGGACACTATGCTTTTATTTCTCACTTTGAACCCAAAAGCGTCCTCGAAGCCGAGGCCGACTCATATTGATTACTAGCCATGCAAGAGGAACTCAATCAATTTGAGCGCAACCAACTTTGGCACCTTATTCCTAGGCCCCATGATAGACCAACAATTGGTACTAAGTGGATCTTTAAGAACAAGTTGGATGAGTCGGGTAACGTCATTAGGAATAAAGCTAGGTTAGTTGCCTAAGGTTACACTCAAATCGAAGGTATCGATTTTGAAGAAACCTTTGCACCCGTAGCACGGCTTGAAGCCATACGGATGACACTTGCATTTGCTTCATATAAATTTTAAGCTTTTTCAAATGGATGTTAAAAGTGCTTCTTAAATGGATTTATTGAAGAGGAGGTGTATGTTGAACAACCCCCGGGTTTGTTGATCCTACACATCCGGATTTTGTTTTCAAACTTGACAAAGCTCTTTATGGTTTAAAACAAGCCCCTAGGGCTTGGTATGAAAGGCTCTCTTCATTTCTAATCTCAAATGGTTTTAAGAAAGGAAAAATAGATACCACTTTATTTACAAACATGTTGAAAATGATATTCTTATTGTTCAAATTTATGTGGATGATATCATTTTTGGTTCTACTAATGAAACCTTTTGCCAGCTTTTGAATCATGCATGAAGGAAGAATTCGAAATGTCTATGATGGGTGAGCTCAACTATTTCCTTGGTCTCCAAATCAAGCAAAAAAGGATGGGATCTTCATCAATCAAGCCAAGTACACAAACTAACTTATCAAGAGGTTCGGACTTGAAGGAGCTAAAGTGAGCAAAACTCCCATGGCAACAACCACAAAGCTTGACAAGGATGAACAAGGTAAAAGTGTAGACATTAAGCTTTATCGTAGCATGATTGGTAGTTTATTGTATTTGACGGCTAGTAGGCCTGATATTATGTTTTGTGTATGTCTTTGTGCTCGTTTTCAATCATGTCCTAAGGAGTCTCATTTAGTAGCGGTAAAACGCATTATTAGATACCTTAAGGGTACAATTGAAATGGGTTTATGGTATCCGAAGACCGGACAATTTACAATGACGAGTTTTTCGGATGCCGACTATGCGGGTTGTAGGGTAGATAGGAAGAGTACAAGTGGAACATGTCAATTTCTTGGTAATTTTCCTGTTTCTTGGTCTTCCAAAAAGCAAAATTCGGTAGCTCTTTCAACGCCGAGGCGGAGTATGTTGCAGCCGGAGCTTGTTGTGCACAAGTTCTTTGGATGAAACATACTCTCCTTGACTATGATTTGCATTTTGATCATATTAAAATATTTTGTGATAATACTAGTAATATTCATATGACTAAAAATGCAAATCACATAGTAAAACTAAGCACATTGACATTAGATATCACTTTCTTAGAGATCATTATGAGAAAGGTGATATTGATATTGATTATATTTCTACCGATTTTCAACTTGCCGATATTTTTACAAAACCTCTAGACTATGCTAGATTTTCATTTATTTGTGGTGAGTTGAATGTTTGTATTGTGGATTCTTGAAAGAAAATTTTCTTATTTTTTACCCATTTTGATGTATGACAAAAAGGGGGAGAAATAGTTAGTTTTGAAGTTAGTTTTGAAGTTTTATGCACTTTGTATTTTGTTTTTGTGCATTGTGTTTTGTATACTTTTTATGCTTTATGTATATAGCCATTCACTTTTACACATAATCATTCTTTTATACATAGCATAATTTGAGGGGAGCTTCCAAGCTCTTTTCCCATGTTTAAATAACTATATGTATTGTCATCATCAAAAGGGGGAGATTGTTGGCCCAAGGTTACAATCGCCCGTTTTATTGAGTTTTGATAATTACAAAACATATATAGTTATTTGTACGAATCATGTTTATTATTTAAGTGTGTTTCAGGGTTCTAAAGATTCATGGAGTTTTCTTCCCTAAAGGAAGGTTGTTTTGACTCAAGTCGGTTCATTTTGGGTTCAAGAATCAAGCTTTGCAAAATCATATGGAGAAGCCCACTTGAAGACTTTGTAGTCACCCAGAACCTATGTAAGAATTAGTTTGTTAAAGTTTGAGGTTGTGGAAAATTGGCTCTACACACACACACACCCTTCAAAATACAGTTTTTATTTTTGGTATTTGTTTTAAGTTCATGCCTTGTTAAATATACATGTCTCAAATTTTTACAAAATTTTATATCATGTTTATATCATGTATATCTATCTTTCCAGCATCATACTTAGTCATATATCCCTACAAAATTATTTTGAAAATTTTCCAAGTCCAGAAAAATTTTCATTCTGTAAACTGTTTCAGGCCTGGGGGTCGACCGGGACGGTCGACCGGGACGGTCGACCGGTCCTATTCCAGGCCAGGACGGTCGATCGCCCCGGTCGACCGCGTCCTGTGTCCAGGACGGGCACGCTTGTGCACGTCTGTCGGTCGACCGACCTAAAACAGCTTGCTCTCTGTTTTTAGTCGGTCGACCGTATCGGTCGACCGGGCCCAACGGCTATCTGCCAGATGGGCTACCGGTCGACCGGGCCGGTCGACCGATAGCCTGTCTGAGCCCCAACGGCTCTTTCCTCTTTGGTGATTTTCTGAAAAACTGTTTTTGTTACTTTTATTTGGCAGAGTTTTCTGATCTTTTGGGGACTAATTTTGGATCATTTAAACTTAATTAAATCATGTTTTAATCCCCTCCTCTCCTTATAAATAGAGATGTTTGGTCTCTTGCAAAAACCAAGAAAAATCCCTAGTTTACAAGTTTTCAAAGAAAGAAAAAGTTTCAAAGCTCTCAATTCTCCATTGCTTTCTTGGCCATTATTTTTCAGTTGTGTTTGCAAGCATTTTACATTTACAACTGAGTTTGTTTTTCTCACTACACTTCTAGAGCTAAAAATCCCATCCTCATTCTATAAGGAAGTTGTAAAGAGAAGTTTGTAACAAGTTTGTGATCCTTTTGGTGATCACTTGGCTACTTGTTCCTTCTTCTTGTTCTTGTTGAGATACCTCTTCTGTAGAGGCTTGTAAGTGGTGGAGTTCGGTACTCCGGTCTTCGATAGACCTTGTAAAGTCCTCGGTGGATAGTGGAAACCCTTCACGGCGGTGAAGGCGGGGAGTAGAGCGGTGGCTCGAACCTCGAAACAAATACTTTGTGTTTGCGATTGATTTTCTCTTTGCTCTCTATTGCTCTTACTTACTTGCTTGTGATATTGCTAATCTTTGATAACTTGTGATATATCTTGTGTGCATTTCATTATTGCTTCATATTCATTTCTTGCTACATTGTCAATCATTACTCAGACAACAAGATTGCAATACGCACCTCAAACTCATATCTAGAGGAATCATGAGGAAGGAGTTCAGAGCCTTCACCGGGTATTCGGCTCTTAGTCTTGTTTTGAGTGATCGTTGCATCATTCATTCATACTTGTTTTAAAAAGATTGTTAGATTAGCATTTATACCTATTCACCCCCCTTAGGTGTTTTCAGCTCGGTGTAGAGGTGCGGCCTCGGCAAGCTAGTGTGCTTGTTTGTGTAGTTCTTGCGGGACCAAGAGAGGGACTAGTGAGTCGAAGGAGTTCTGATATGAACTCGTTGTAGGTGTTGCGGTACCGAGTGATCCAGTGGGATCGATTCTAGTGGAAATCCTTCATAGTGTTGAAGGCGGGGACGTAGAGCAAGGGTGATCGAACCTCAAAACAAATCTCCCGTGTTTGCGATTGCTCTCCTCTATCTCTCACTTGTGTTTATATCTTACATAGTTACATTGCTTATATCTTTATATGCTTGATATATCTTGTGCTCTAATTGTTATATGCTTGGGATTGTTTTGCTCATACTTATATTCAACCAAGAGAGCCATAGCGCCACCTTAACTCTTATCTAGAGGAACCTTGAGGAGATAGTCCAGAGCCCTTCACCGAAATTTGGCTACACTCTTGTGTTGTACTTGATGTATTTAGCTTAATATTTTAATTTGCATAAATAGTTTTTAATTCCTCATTAATTCATCTTTAAATTAGCTAGTCACCTATTCACCCCCTCTAGGTGATTACATGTATGACTCGAGGTAATTGTATCCCTACTGACCCTGCGAATAGTGATGATGATTATTCCAATCTTGTTCACAATATTGGGGTCGACATATCTTGATTCAGATAAAATCAATCCGCATACTTGGTTAAAATTATGTAATGTCAGTTAGTGATATCCGAAATAGAGGTCGGGTAAAATATGGATTTGCATTTGCATTAAAAAATTATAGTTATAATTCATATCACATAAGAAACAGAAAAAACAACAAATAAAAAAAATAAAGAAAAATCTAACGTATGTCAGTGTAGACCTTAGACCTAAACGACTCCTAACTGGTTATCCACAGGAGGTACATTGCAGCAATCTGATCACAAGTTAGTCAACTAGATAGGGATAAGATAGTAGGAGGTATTCGTGCTCGAGCAACAGGTCTAATTATGTCAAACCACTATTCTTCAAGGTTTCACCTCTCAATCTCCAACCTTTGACACTGATTTGACTAGAGTCAAACTCTAACTACTTCCTCCTTAGGTCAATCTCCTAATGAGTTTGAGATGTCCCTAGGGCCAATGTCTATCAGATTGTAGTTAGGCTGGTTAGTGAGTGAGGAGATTATTTTTGGGTTAAAGACGGGTAATGACTTTCCCACCTTATGTTGTTTATGAAATACACCTAGAGAGGGGGTGAATAGGTGTACTAGCTAATCTAATGACAATGATGCCGAATTAAAAACTCAAATGCAACATACTATGTGTAACCAAAGAGTAAAGCCGAATTTCCCGTAAAGGGCTCTGGACTATCTCCTCAAGATTCTTCTAGATTAAGAGTTGAGGTGCTATATGAAGCTCTCTTGGTTCAACACAAGTATGCGCACACAAACAATACCAAGCATGTATGAGATATGAACAATATAAAAATGTAAGATATAAGAGAGATAGAGTTAAGAAATAGTTGATTAAACGCAAACAACGAGATATGTTTTGAGGTTCGAGCCACTGCTCTACATCCCCGTCTTCACACAGAAGGATTTTCACTTTGTGTCCACATTGGACCTTCCACCAAGGAACCTCCACCAAGAAATTATAACTCTACACTTTGAGTACACTACTCCACTCTCAATTACAACCACCTCTAGACAAGAGGGACAAGGTACAAAGCCAAACACAATCACTTCTACACAAGAGGGATAAGGCACAAAGCCAAAACTCAACCACAATCACCTTTACATAAGAGAGACAAGCACTAAGCCAAACTCAATCACCTCTACACAAAGAGGGATAGTCACAAAGCCAAAACTCAATCACCTCTACATAAAGAGGAATAGCACAATTCCAAAGCAAATAAGAGATTACAACACTTGGTGATTACAATAGACCACAAATAATTTTCCTCACATAAACAAGATCCTACAGATAGGATTAGATATGCTAGCTCAAGTGTGAGAAAATAAGGTGCTTGAAAAATAAAGAAAAATACTTGAGAAAAATACTAGATAGAAATACAAATAAAGATCAAAACCAATTTCGCAGAGACTTTTTTCCTTTGATTTTCCTAACCCTTTGAAAAATAAAATAAAGATAGAGATTTGAAGCACAAAAACTCTTTGAAACTCTTTAAAAAATGGGCAAGATGGCATTAGAAAACTGGTTAAAATTCTCTTCTCAAATCTTATTCAAAACAGCCCCAAAACTCTTTTATATAGGATTAGGAGAAAACTAGCCATTGGTAGCCAGAAAAGGTCATTTTTGACCATACAGTTGACCGGACGGTAGGCAGGTCAACCGTCCAACAGTCAAATTTCTGACTGTTGGGCCTCCGGTCGACCGCCCGTCCACCAGGCCAAGCCTGCCGTCGGCGCCGCCCGTTCGACCATGCTACCCGAGAGATGGGCAGTTACAGTCGGTCGACCGCCCGGTCGACTGGCCTTCTAGGCTGGTCTTTGTGCATGTCCTCGGTGCACATCGGTCGACACGACCGGTCAACCGACCTCTGGTGCGGTCGACTATCCGGTTGACCGCCAGCATGTTCTGGCAGATATAAAGGGACTTGGAACTTAGACATTTTAACTCCAATAAAATCCCATAAATTCTCATAAATTTCACAAAATAGGTTCTTATAAATATTTGAAGAAAAAACATGTGTGACTAAAAATCAACACATATTGCAAACTATTTGAACTATTTTGTGATATAGAAATTAGACTTTAACACAAAATCAGTATTTTTCGAAAACTAAATTTTGAAATGGAAATCCGATTTTTTTCCAAACTTGTATAAATACAAAATAAGATATTTAAACTCTTTTTGAAGCATATTGTGTATAGATAGAATCTAATACACATATAAAATATATATCTATATTTTTGACTTGAAATCTAAAAATAAGTTTTGTTAATTACGAAACTCTAAACACATGAATAGGATCATCAAAAGATGTTTTCCTAAATATATGAAGCATATATGTATATAGATGAACTCTAATATACATTAAACCATGTAACCTTGTTTTGATTTTATCTATTCATGAAAATCATATATATATTTATATTTGAAATCCAAAACCGATTAAACCGAAAACCAAACATATTGAACTTTTGTATGTGTGTGAACTTGAGCATATCAACACTATCTATCTTTACACAAGATCTAAACACAACTAAACTAAACAAATCGAAGTCTTCTTGTAGAACTCCTTCTCCAAACCGACTCGATCCAAACACGATCCAAAGAGCTTGACTCCATCCGAGTGCTAGATGCGATCTTGATGCGCGAGCTCTTGAATCTACATGTGTTACTCCAAAACTCCTTTGTAAAGCTAAGCACCTACTAAGATCTTGATAGTAAATCAGAAACTATATAAACACAAGATCATTAGTACTATAGCTACATGAGTTAATCATCATCAAACTAGACTAATGGGTCTTTGGGCCAACAGTTTATAGTTTTAAGTCCTTAATCGTTTAGTGCAAGTGTACAAATATATAGTAAAAAGCAACACTCAAGAAATATAAACAATTCAGAAGTGTCCCTATACTATATGCTATGCACACGTACTTTTGCTCTAGCACTCTTTAATAGTAATGTAAAAGTAAATGAAATTAGACATATGCCCTAAATGCAAAGTCTAAACTATTTTTTTAGCAATTACAAGCACAAGTTACTATTGGATTAAATACAGTATGCAGAATAAGTTAAAATAAAGAAATCAAATATTGCAGAAGCTATAGATTGTAATTAAACAACCCTGCACAAAACAAGTATTAATAGTCCACTACTCCTGCCGCGAAAATGCGTCTTTTGCCACATTTTCACGGCAGTTGAGTAGGCTCTGGTGCCCTTCTATCTTGAGCAGGGTCACAGAGCAGCCAAATGTGTTTTATAGTTATAAGTTTTCTGAAATCAGACCCTGCACACAAAAAAGAGAAGAAGTTAACCAATTAGTAAAATAAAAAGAATTACTATCCCTCCCCGCCAACGGCGTCAAAATTTGATCGACGCTGAACCTGCACCAAAAAATAGAGTTTAGAAATTAAGATTTAGCACGTGCTAGGTTCCTCAATATTACCACTACAGTAAGTGGCTATACGGGTCGTGATATACAAGGAGAGACTGTGATGGAAGCTTTAAGTAATCCTTTCTAAATTATTAAATCTGGTTAAATGGTTCTTCTTAGTTTTTTGAAAAGAAAGAAAAGTGTTAAGTTAGAAGAAGAAAGATAGAAGAAGATGATTTTTTAGAGTGATTCTATGCTAAGAAATTAAAAGAAAGAAAAACTAAAGAATGCTTACCATTTTTAGCTGGTGACTTACCTTGATCTTCAGCGAAAGTTTACCTTAGTTTGGAGGCAATCAGCGCATAACCCAGAAGATCGGATTTAGTTCTCGTCCCTATTACATCATCAAGACCTCAAGCAGTTTGCATGAAATGATACAAACAATAAGGAGGAATCCATCATCATGAGCTATTAGTGGCACTCGCAATGGCAAGCTCTTCTGATGCTATAGATTCATATGGATAATACTCAAAACCAAAAGAAACAAGAAGAAAAAGAATATAATAATGCCACCTTCGATTAAATTGAAAAATTATGAAAGAAAGGAAAAAAAGGTTACAATGGTGTCACTCTCAACACAACTCTCCCTCATTTTAACATGAATCTCTCTCTAATCTAAGTTATAAAGAAACATAAATTACATAAATAAAAATGAAAACATAAGTTAAACTAGAAGGAAAATCCTAATTTTAACTCTCTGCTGGAGTGGTGCCCGTTTGCCTGTGAATTTTGCAATATTTTTGACAAAATGAACTGGGGAGAGGAGTACGAAGATAGAGGGAGCAAACACTCCCCCATCAGAGAGCAACACTCCCCCATTGGAGCCGCGTTTTCCAATGGAGCCGCGTAAACGCGGCTTTTGCTACGTTTGCGCAGCCAGGATCTGGTCATTAGGCCAGATCCGGGGCGCGTGATCTTTTGATTTTTGATACACTCTGATCTTCAAATAGATTTGTCTGTTTTGAGTTCTAAATTTAGCAATATCTTCGTTGATCTTCAAGCTAACCAAATCGATCCATATAAATTTGATTTTAACTGATTTTAATTTGGTACTATCTTCTCCTTCTCCATTGATTATTACCTGTAAAAGTAGACATTAAGACAAGTTAATTGCAGAATTTTTTACCAGATAAGTGTAGGAATGTACTAATAAATAATGCAATATGCGTGTACAATCAGGGGTTGACCGACTTCATCTAGAGCTCGATTGAGCGGTCGACCATTAACCCAATTCTGTCATGTGCCGCTTGTACAATCTGTCGACTGACTACAAACTCTATCTTTTCATTCTTTGGGCGGTCGACCGCTACTTCCTCCTTTTCAACTGTGCATCTGCGTGCACATGCGGTCGATCGTTCTGCTCCTTTGCTGTTTTTTTCAATGGGTTTGAAAACCCTATTTTTAGCTTCTTCTCCCATAAGTTTCCACCTCGGTGAAGATTTTCTAAATCTGAGCCGAACACAATAAATCAAACAATTTCGACTCATCAACTGGCTGCACCATTACAGCTGCCTATGTGCCCATGCCCAACAAGGTCAAGCCACACGTAGTTCATCCAAACGAGCTCCATCGAGCTCAACCAACTGAAACCACATCTGCAGCACCGAACCCAACTGGCTGAGCCATATGAATCTCCTTACCAATACCGCCGTGGAGAACAATGGCCTCTAACTTGAGTTGCTCTAACCAACTTGACGTTTATGTTTCTTCACCCACTTTCGTGGGTTCAACTTGATTCCTTTCGCTGCAATCAATTTAACTTGTTTAGTATCGCTCATGAATACATGATCTGTTGGCCCAAGAGGTTACACTCTCCAATTGTTTTGTGTTTTGATGATGACAAACCAAATTAGAGCTATTTGATACTAATAAGTTTGTTAAGATGAGTTTCAGGTTTTGTACCATGTTTAGAGACCATTCGCTTAGCTATTGCAAGAACTTCTAAGTTCCACAAAGAAAGGAAGGCAAATTGCACATCAAGGAAGGATCATAGAAGAGAAGGCACTAGCAAGGCATTGGATGGCTCAAAGACTTGAAGATAGCTCAAGAAGTCTTCATGTAATTTGTTTTTCAGTTTATAGTATGTTAAAGAATAGTGGATAGGTTTGAAGCTCTATCACACACGTTTTTGCGCACATGCTCATTCCAAAATAATTTCTTATAAATTATACAAAAATATTTTGCATACAAGTTTTTGCCTACAGATATATATTTATGTTTTATACTATTCCCTGTTCAAAAGTATTTTGTTAAAATCAAAATCCTCTTTGTTTTCTTTCTTAAAATCGATTTTTGACCTGATCCGGTCGACCGGGATAGTCGACCGAGTCTGTGTCAGTCTGGTCCGGTCGACCGGACCAGTCGACCGCAGTCCTGGCAGAGGCACGTATCAGTGTGCACGTCTGCCAGTCGACCGGGGCGGTCGACTGAGATATTGTTTTTGCTCACAGGTTTTATCAGTCGACCGGGTCGGTCGACCGCTAGCCTATAACGGTCAAATTTTTGAACTACCAGTCGACCGGCCCAGTCGACCGATCTGACCGTTTGAACAGTAACGGGCAGATTTTTAAGAGCTGTTTATTTTTGTCTTTTGTGTTTAAAAATTCGTTTAAGGATATATTTTGATCTAATTACCTCCTAAACATCAGTAATTATGTTTTATCCCTAAACCCTAGCCCTCTCCTATAAATAGGGGTGTTTGGGGAGAAATGGTTACAACAATTATTGCTAAAAATTCAAAAGTTTAAGGCTTTCAAAGTTCTTGGTTTTTGTGCTAAATTCTCTCATTTTCTGAAGGGTTTTTAAAAGTTTTTCTCTGATTTCAATTTCTTTTCCTTACACTCAAAAGAGCTTCAATTCTACTCATTATTCTCTAAGGACCTTTGTAAGGGAAGAGATTTTGAAAGAGAGAGTTTGTGGTCTTGTGACTACTCAGATATTCTTGTGATTGTAATTGAGGAGTTGGGTACTCCGGTTGTAATTGTTCTTTGTGATAGTGGAAGTAGCTAGAATCCTTCTGGGAAGGCGGGGAGTAGAGCTGGGTGCTCGAACCTCGATAACATATCCTTGTGTTTGCGATTGGTTTACTTTCTTGCACTCTTTTACTATACTTGCTCTTATTCTTGCTCATCATAATCATTGTCATATTTGCTTGCTTGCATTCATATTGTGAAATTTGATTGTTGTAGCTTTAAATTTTTAATTTGCCCCGTGATTAGCATTGTCACCTATTCACCCCCCTCTAGGTGACTTTTCAATTGGTATCAGAGCTTGGACTCTAGGTTTGGCTTAACATCCATAGAGAGATCCTTAAAATATTGCTAATCAACATTTTCATTTCATTCATTCATCACTAATAAACATGGCCGACAACATTAAATCCCCACCTAAATTTGATGGCCTCAATTTCCCAATTTGGAAGGTTAGGATGACTATATTCTTGCAATTTTTGGGTAGCTTAGTAGCCAAATCCTTGACCAAACCTATGAAGCACCCGATGGTGATGAGAGCACTTGGACCGACCTTGACTTTAAACTATATGAGGCTAACTCCAAGGCCCAAAACTCCCTATTGACCGCCTTGAATGAGGATGACCTTACACGGGTAATTCATTGCCAATCCGCCTATGAGATTTGGCAACACTTATTGGTCACACACGAGGGGACTTCACAAGTCAAGAGAGCTAAGATAGATCTCTTGAGGTCCCAATATGAGTCATTTAAAATGCTTGATGATGAGTCTATTGATAGTATGGCTACAAGGTTTACTAAAATCACTAATGGTCTTTCTTCCTTAGGTGATGACATCTCCAACGATCAAAAGGTGCGGAAAGTTATTCGGGCTCTTCCTTCATCATGGGAGATCAAGGCCACCACCTTGAAGGAGTTGAACGACAAGGGCGAGATGGACCTTATTAGTCTCATTGGGAACCTAAAGACCCATGAGATGGAGAAGAAGGCAAGAGAAGAGGCCACTACTTCAAAGAAGAAATCCATAGCCTTCAAGACTTCATCCACCAATGATGACGATGAAGATGACGAAGAAGAAGATGAGGAGCTAACTCTACTTGTGCGGAATGTCAAGAGGTTGTACCGAAAGAACAAGTTCAACTTCCGGAGAAAATTTGAAGGCAAAGAGGAGCGGAGGATCATATGTTACAATTGCCGCAAACCCGGACATATCATGGCGGATTGTCCGGAGTTCAAGAAGAAAATGACTTCCTCCTTCAAGCCAAAGAAGCCGGAGGAGAAGAAAGCCTACAAAGCTACATGGGATTCGGAAAGCGAGTCCAAAGAGGAGGTGGATCAAGCTAATATGTGTTTCATGGCAAACACACCCAAGGTAACCCCTCAATCCCTTGATGATGAAGATGATGATGTAAGTAAGGAAGTTCTAGTGCATGCTTTTGTAGAACTTTCTGAAACTTATGATAACAAGAAACTTGAATGCATAAAATTACAAAAAGAAGTTGCTTTTCTTAAGAATCAACTTGCCATTGTTTCTAAAGAAAAAGATGATATTTCTTCTAATTTCATTTCCATGCAAAAAGAATTTTGTGCCTATAAGAGTTCTTGTAAGGCAAAATCCCCTATTTTTGATGAAAAAGAAATTTCTTCTTTTAAATCCAAAATGAATGATTTTGAAAAGGTTTAAAAGATTGTGCCTTTAATACTAAGAAACTTGAAGAAAAATTTTATAAAAAGCACACATCTCATGCTAAGATTCCTCATGCTCACACTACACCTAACACGTCTCATGTTCATGCTCACAATGCCCATGCTCACAAATCACACACTCATTATGCTTTTAAATATGGTAGAGTATATAGATGCACATATTGTGGTAAGAATGGACATTTAGCTAAGTTTTGCTATGATCAACTAAATAGAACAAATAATCTTGTTTGGGTTCATGACACTAAGCCTAGAGGACCCAAGAAAATGTGGGTACCAAAATCAAGTCTTAAATTGTTTGATGTAGGTACACACCAAAGCTCCAAGACGTAGGGAGCGGTGGTACCTTGATAGTGGTTGTTCAAGACACATGACATGGGACATCAACAACTTCACAACCCTATCAAGGTACATGGAAGGTGGCACCGTCACCTTCGGGGATGACTCCAAAGGAACTATCATTGGTATAGGTAACATTCAAATTGGTGCATCTCCTATTATTGAGAATGTTGTTTTAGTAGATGGTTTAAAACATAATTTGCTTAGCATTAGCCAACTTTGTGATCGTGGACTTAAAGTTATTTTTGATGATACTTCTTGCAAGATTTTTGATGTTAAATCTGATGTTTGTATTCTCACCGGTTTTCGTGATAATAATGTTTATATTATTGACATGCTTAATTTAGATTGTTCTACTAAATGCTTAAATGCTTTTGATGAAAATTCTTGGCTTTGACATAGAAGACTAGGACATGCATCTTTTGACCATATTTCTAGAATTAATTCAAAGGAATTGGTGAAGGGTATACCTTGCTTGACTTTTGAGAAAGACCGCATTTGTGGTGCGTGCCAACTTGGGAAACAAACCAAGTCTTCCTTTAAACCAATCAAGGATATCATGTCAACTAGGCCTTTAGAATTAATTCATATGGATCTTTTTGGACCAACTAAAACTAAGAGTTTAAATGGAAGTAGATTTGCATTTGTTTTGGTTGATGATTTCTCCCGTTTTACTTGGGTTTTCTTTTTGCAAAATAAAGATCAAACTTTTTCTCACTTTAAGATTTTTCGAAAAAGAGTTGAAAAAGAAAAAGGTTTTCCGATTTTGAGAATAAGGAGTGATAGAGGTGGTGAGTTTGTTAACCAACTCTTCATGACTTATTGTGATGAAAAGGGAATTAAGCATGAAATGTCTTGTCCTAGAACTCCACAACAAAATGGAGTTGTAGAAAGGAAAAATAGAACACTTCAAGAGATGGCTAGGACAATGATAAGTGAATATGACCTCCCTCAATATTTATGGGCCGAGGCCGTAAACACCGCATGCTATATATCGAATCGTATTTATTTATGCAAAAATTCTTCAAAAACTTCTTTTGAAATGTATCATTCTAGAAAACCAATGTTGCATATTTAAAGTTTTTGGATGCAAGTGTTTTGTTTTGAATACTAAGGATAATTTGGGTAAATTTGATGCTAAGGCTTATGAGGCTATCTTTGTTGGATATTCCTCTACTAGCAAAGCATATAGAGTTTTCATTAGATCTTCTCAAACCATTGAAGAATCCATGCATGTTAAATTTGAAGAATCTAATGTGGTTGTTGAGAATGTTGTAGAGATTGAACCATTAGGTGAAGACATGGAGAGACTATCCTTGAAGGACTCACCCGCTCAAGAAGAAAAGCTAGATCCTATTGGTGAAGTTCAAGAGGATAAGGAGGAAAGCACTCAACCGCTTCCTAAAGCTTGGAGATACGCTACAAATCATCCTAAGGAGCTCATCTTGGGTGATGCATCTAAAGGAGTCACTACGCGCTCCAAACTCCATGACCTATGTGGTAACTTTACTTTCATTTCTCATTTTGAACCCAAAGGCATTCTCGAAGCCGAGACGGACCCATATTGGTTGCTTGCCATGCAAGAGGAACTCAATCAATTTGAGCGCAACCAAGTTTGGCACCTTGTTCCTAAGCCCCACGATAGACCAATAATTGGTACTAAGTGGATCTTTAGAAACAAGATGGATGAGTCCGGAAATGTCATTAGGAATAAAGCTAGGTTAGTGGCCCAAGGTTACACTCAAGTTGAAGGAATTGACTTTGAGGAGACCTTTGCACCCGTAGCACGGCTTGAAGCCATACGGATGACACTAGCTTTTGCATGTTTTAAAAATTTTAAACTTTTTCAAATGGATGTAAAAAGTGCATTTTTAAATGGTTTTATTAATGAAGAAGTTTATGTTTCTCAACCTCCCAGTTTTGTTGATCATGTTCATCCCGATTTTGTTTTTAAACTTGATAAAGCTTTGTATGGATTGAAACAAGCTCCAAGAGCTTGGTATGAAAGGCTTTCTAGTTTTCTCATTTCAAATGATTTTATTAAGGCAAAGTAGACACAACTCTTTTTACTAAGCATATTGATAATGATATTTTAATTGTGCAAATTTATGTTGATGATATATTTTTGGATCCACTAATGAGCTTTTATGCAAGGATTTTGAGAAGGTCATGCAACTTGAATTTGAAATGTCTTCAATGGGTGAGCTCAATTTCTTCCTTGGACTCCAAATCAAGCAATTGCAAGACGGAACCTTCATTAACCATGCCAAGTACGCAAAGGAGCTAGTAAAGAAGTTTGGGCTTGAAGGATCAAAGGCCAGCAACACTCCAATGGCAACTACAACCAAGCTTGATAAGGATGAACAAGGTAAAAATGTTGATATTAAATTATATAGAAGCATGATAGGAAGTCTTTTATATTTAACGGCAAGTAGGCCGGATATCATGTTTAGTGTGTGTCTTTGTGCTAGATTTCAATCGTGTCCTAAAGAGTCTCATCTTATTGCGGTAAAACGCATTATTCGTTATATTAAGGGCACTATTGGAATGGGTCTTTGGTATCCGAAAACTAGAGATTTTTCAATGACTAGCTATTCGGATGCCGACTATGCGGGTTGTAGAGTAGATAGAAAGAGTACTAGTGGGACATGTCAATTTCTTGGTAATTTTCTTGTTTCATGGTCCTCTAGGAAGCAAAATTCCGTAACTCTCTCAACCGCCGAGGCGGAGTATGTTGACGCGGGGCTTGTTGTGCACAAGTCCTTTGGATGAAACATACTCTCCTTGATTTTGATTTGCACTTTGATCATATAAAAATATTTTGTGATAATACTAGTACTATACACATGACCAAAAATGCAAATCAACATAGTAAGACCAAGCACATTGAGATTAGATATCACTTTCTTAGAGATCATTTTGAGAAAGGTGATATAGATATTGATTATGTTTCCACAGATTTACAACTAGCCGATATTTTCACTAAACCCCTTGATTTTGCTAGATTTTCGTTTATTTGTGGAGAACTTAATGTTTGCATTATTGAATAGACATGTTTTTCATAACCCTTTTTGATGTATGACAAAAAGGGGGAGAATAATAAGTTTACATGACAAAAATAAGTTCATTTGGTCTTGGTTCCATATGAATTTATATGCTTTAATTTTAAAGATTTGTTTTATGAGTTTTATGTTTATGTATGTATAAGTTTTTGTGTTTTAGTTGTTTTGGTATTTTTGGTATCAAGAGCAATTTTTGTGTTTTATATTATTTTTTTTGTGTTTTATATTAGTTTCAATAATTGGTGCATCATTTCAATTATTGATATCTAGAGCATATTCTTGTGTTTTATGTATAGCATAATTTGAGGGGAGTTTTCTCCTCCCTATATTTTTGTTAATAGCCTATTTGTTTTGTCATCATCAAAAGGGGGAGATTGTTGGCCCAAGAGGTTACACTCTCCAATTGTTTTTGCGTTTTGATGATGACAAATCAAATTAGAGCTATTTGGTACTAATAAGTTTGTTAAGATGAGTTTCAGGTTTTGTACCATGTTTAGAGACCATTCGCTTAGCTATTGCAAGAACTTCTAAGTTCCACAAAGCAAGGAAGGCAAATTGCACATCAAGGAAGGATCATAGAAGAGAAGGCACTAGCAAGGCATTGGATGGCTCAAAGACTTGAAGATAGCTCAAGAAGTCTTCATGTAATTTGTTTTTCAGTTTGTAGTATGTTAAAGAATAGTGGATAGGTTTGAAGCTCTATCACACACGTTTTTGCGCACATGCTCATTCCAAAATAATTTCTTATAAATTATACAAAAATATTTTGCATACAAGTTTTTGCCTACAGATATATATTTATGTTTTATACTATTCACTGTTCAAAAGTATTTTTGTTAAAATCAAAATCCTCTTTATTTTCTTTCTTAAAATCGATTTTTGACCTGATCCGGTCGACCGGGACAGTCGACCGAGTCTGTGTCAGTCTGGTCCGGTCGACCGGACCAGTCGACCGCAGTCCTGGCAGAGGCACGTATCAGTGTGCACGTCTGCCAGTCGACCGGGGCGGTCGACCGAGATATTGTTTTTTGCTCACAGGTTTTATCAGTCGACCGGGTCGGTCGACCGCTAGCCTATAACGGTCAAATTTTGAACTACCGGTCGACCGGCCCAGTCGACCGATCTGACCGTTTGAACAGTAACGGGCAGATTTTTAAGAGCTGTTTATTTTTGTCTTTTGTGTTTAAAAATTCGTTTAAGGATATATTTTGATCTAATTACCTCCTAAACATCAGTAATTATGTTTTATCCCTAAACCCTAGCCCTCTCCTATAAATAGGGGTGTTTGGGGAGAAATTGGTTACAACAATTATTGCTAAAAATTCAAAAGTTTAAGGCTTTCAAAGTTCTTGGTTTTTGTGCTAAATTCTCTCATTTTCTGAAGGGTTTTCAAAAGTTTTTCTCTGATTTCAATTTCTTTTCCTTACACACAAAAGAGCTTCAATTCTACTCATTATTCTCTAAGGACCTTTGTAAGGGAAGAGATTTTTGAAAGAGAGAGTTTGTGGTCTTGTGACTACTCAGATATTCTTGTGATTGTAATTGAGGAGCTGGGTACTCCGGTTGTAATTGTTCTTTGTGATAGTGGAAGTAGCTAGAATCCTTCTGGGGAAGGCGGGGAGTAGAGCTGGGTGCTCGAACCTCGATAACATATCCTTGTGTTTGCGATTGGTTTACTTTCTTGCACTCTTTTACTATACTTGCTCTTATTCTTGCTCATCATAATCATTGTCATATTTACTTGCTTGCATTCATATTGTGAAATTTGATTGTTGTAGCTTTAAATTTTTAATTTGCCCCGTGATTAGCATTGTCACCTATTCACCCCCCCCCTCTAGGTGACTTTTCATGATCTTCACCTCTGTCACATCCGGTGGGATCCTAACTGATACCAAACCAACTAGAGATGGTGGAGTAGCATCAACCTCCACTCTCTGCGATACATCCTTAGTCTTCACCTCTCCACCTGCTGAGAGATAGTAGACTTCGACAATGAAGTCTCATCAAATGCGACATGCTTGCTTAAAATAATCTTCTTATTTTCAGGGTCCCATAACTTGTAGCCTTTCATATTCTTCTTGACACCCAAAAATACAAACTTCTTTCCTCGCGGATAAAACTTGTCATCTTTGACACCAAAGTAGGCCGAACATCCAAATACCCGCAGTAAATCATAGTCTTCAGCAGCTCCACCATACCAAATACCCAACATAGTTTTATCTCCTATCGCAGTCGAGGACCATCTATTCATGAGATGGCTAGCATATTCTAAAGCTTCAACCCAAAATGCCTTGTTTAATTGTGTATAGACAACAAGCACCGAACCTTCTCCAGTAAGAAACGGTTTATCTCCTTAGCTGTAGACTGTCCAAAAGTTACTGAGGATAAGTCATCAAAAAGCAGTCCAAACTACAGACGCAGGGCTAATCATAGCTACTACCTCAGCACCAAGATGCGAGGGTCGAAACTCGAGTCTCAGCATTACTGCAGTAACATCACTACAGTACCAAGACGCAAGGGTCGAAACCTGCGTCTCTACTTTACCACAATAACCAAGACTCAGAGCCCGGAGCCCGTGTCTCACACAAAGCTTAACGCAGAATTTGAAGCTCACATTTTAACCAAATGCGAAGTTAAAGCATTACCTCAATGGCTAAACGCGAGGCCCGAAGCCTACGTTTCAATTACAGAGGAACCCTACATCTCGGTTATAACTGCCCTCATTACTGGGTCAATTACTGCACACGTAATGAGGGAGTTAGCCCCCATTATGGAGTGTTTTTAGGGGACACTTTTTACCCCCTAAACCTCTATAAATAGCCCAGTTTGCTATGGGGGTCAGGGGAGAAAATTTGGTCAGAAGAACTTTGGTTGTAAGCCGTAGAAGGATTAAGATCTCCAGCTAAAAGAAAGAAAGAGTTCAACTCTTCTAACAACTTGCTGCGTCCAGGTTTGTTCTTGCCTAAAGTCTCTTTGAGATTCTTGTTGGACAGAAGCTGTGTTTACTTCGTCCACCATCCAAAGAGTCCCAAGAAGTCTTGACGTTCACCCGGTCAACAGGAAACAAGATTCACTTTCCATTGCCACATCAAGAACCCGGCATTAAACAAGGGAGATTTGAACTTGAATATCTCACCTCTCTTGTAAAAAGATTATTGATCCGTTGTAATTTTCTTTACCATCAAATAAAGAATTTACACCTCGATCTTCAATTTTCCCACCAAATAAATGATGGTGACTCCTCTAGGAACTCCACTGGGGAGACGTGACTTACCCAAGAGATGTCGACTCCGCTGGGGACTACTTTCTCTACCGATGAGCAAGTCATGGCACAAGGTGAAATCACCTACATGAGAAAAATGATCGAATCACTCATCGTCGAGTTCGAACAGGCAAAGTATGAAGAGTTCCTCTCTTTCGGCTCCAAGAGCCATAGGGCACGGCAGTACCATAAGGTCTCCTCGGGGACCCGCTCTCAAGTTCGCTCTGAGATCCCTTCAGATGCGACTGACAAGAAGAGTGTCGTGGCTAACCATATCACACGTAACCCCTGTTGGCCCAAAAAGGTTACACTCTCCATTTGTTTAGAGTTTTGATGATAACAAAACAAATAAGAGCTATTTGGTACTAATTAGTTTGTTTAAGATAAGTTTCAGGTTAGTACCATATTTGAGGCCACTGCTTAGCTATTGCAAGTTCTTCTAGGTTCATGAAGCAAAGAAGGCGTTTTGCACATCAAGGAAGGAACATAGAAGAGAAGGCTCTAGCAAGGCATTGCATGGCTCAAGACTTCAAGATTGCTCAAGATAATTCATTAGATTTGTTTCTAGGTTTATAGTTTTGTTAAAGAATAGTGAATAGGTTTGAAGCTCTATCACACACATTTTTGCACACATCTTATTTTCAAAAATATTTCCTATAATATGTACAAAATATTTTTGTATACAATCTTCTGCCTACAAACTCATTTTTATGTTTTATATATATCCCTATTCAAACATACTTTGTTTATTTTTAATTCCCTTCAAAATCTGTTTTTGTTTTAGACTTTTAACCTGCGCCGGTCGACCGTCCGGTCGGCCGACCCTGTGTCAGGTCAATCCGGTCGACAGACCCATTCGACCGAGGTTCTGGCAGCAGTGCGTATCCGTGTGCACGTTTTCGCGGTCGACCGAAACCTGCCTGACTGCAAGACGTTTGCTCTCTGTATTTTTTGGTCGACCGTGCGGTCGACCGAGAGCCGGCAATGGCTCTTATTTTTGTACTTTGGTCGACCGGCCGGTCGACCGAGTGTGCTGTTTGAACAGTAACGACTAATTTTCTGAGCAGATTTGTTTTTGTCTTTTTCTTTCTAAAAAGGGTTTAAATGACATTTACTAATCCTAATACTTCCTAATTGGCCTTAAGTGAGTTTTATCTTCTAACCCTAGCCCTCTACTATAAATAGGGTGTTTAGGGAGAGGTTGATCACAAAAAAAAAATTTGCAAAAGTTTTCAAAAGTTTAAGGCATTCAAAAGAGCTTTGTTTCTTGGTTTTGTGCTGAAAATTCTCTCTCATTTCCTGAAGTATTTTCAAGAACTCTCTGATTTCTTTTTCTTTTCTCCTTACACACAAGAGCTTCATTCCTACTCATTGTTCTACAAGGATTTTTGTAAGGGAAGAGAGTTTTACAAAAGAGAGTTTGTGGTCTTTTGACTACCAAGAGAAACTTGTACTTGTGATTGTGGAGTTGGGTACTCTGGTGTATTTGTAACATCTTTGTGAAGTTATAATGGTTAGAAATCCTTCTGGGGAAGGCGGGGACGTAGAGCTGGGTGCTCGAACCTCGGAAAAATTCTCGGTGTTTGCGTTTGGTTTACTTGCTCTTACTTCTTGCTTTACTTTCATTGCTCTTATTACTTGCTCTCAATCTTCATTGCAATATTCATTTGTTTTCATTCATCTTGTCAATCATAGTCCCATACAACAAGGTTGCATTGCGCACCTCTAACTCATTTCAAGAGGAATCAGGAGGAAGGAGTTCAGAACCCTTTATGGGGCATTCGGCTCTTAGTCTTGTTTTGGGCGATTATTGCATCATATTTTTAAATTGTGCATTGATTAGCATTATTACCTATTCACCCCCCCTCTAGGTGATTTTCAATTGGTATCAGAGCTTGGACTCTAGGTTTGGCTTAACATCCTTAGAGAGATCCTTAAAATATTGCTAATCAACATTTGCATTCATCCATTCATTCACTAGTAAACATGGTCGATAACATCAAAACCCCTCCTAAATTTGATGGACTTAATTTCCCTATTTGGAAGGTTAGGATGACTATCTTTTTGCAATCCTTAGGTAGCTTAGTAGCTAAATCCTTGACCAAACCCTATGTAGTACCCGATAGTAATGAGAGCACATAGACCGACTTTACCTTTAGAGAATATGAGGCTAACTCTAAGGCCCAAAATTCCCTTCTAACCGTCTTAAATGAGGACGACCTTACACGGGTAATACATTGCCAATCCGCCTATGAGATTTGGCAACATTTGTTGGTCACACACGAGGGGACTTCACAAGTTAAGAGAGCTAAGATAGATCTCTTAAGGTCCCAATATGAATCTTTTAAAATGATTGATGATGAAACCATTGATTGCAAGATTACAAGGTTTACTAAAATCACCAATACTCTTTCTTCTTTAGGTGATGATATCTCTAATGACAAAAGGTGCGAAAAGTGATTCGGGCTCTTCCTTCATCATGGGAGATAAAGGCCACCACCTTGAAAGAATTGAACGACAAGGATGAAATGGACCTCATTAGTCTCATTGGGAACTTAAAAACCCATGAGATGGAAAAGAAGGCAAGAGAAGAGGCCGCTCTGCTAAAGAAGAAGTCCATAGCCTTCAAGTCTTCATCCACTCTTGAGGACGATGAAGAAGATGAAGAAGAAGATGAGGAGCTCTCCCTTCTTGTGCGAAATGTCAAAAGGATGTACCGGAAGAACAAGCTCAACTTCCGAAGAAAATTTGAAGGTAAAGAGGAGAGAAGAATTATTTGCTACAATTGCCGAAAGCCCGAACATATCATGGCGGATTGCCCGGAGTTCAAGAAGAAGATGACTTCCACCTTCAAGCCAAAGAAGCCGGTTGAAAAGAAAGCCTACAAAGCCACATGGGATTCGAAAAGCGAATCCGAAGACGAGGTGGACACGGCGAACATGTGTTTCATGGCAAACACACCAAAGGTACCCCCACAACCTCTTGATGAAGATGATGAATTAAGCAAAGAAGTTATTGTACATGCTTTTGTTGAACTCTCCGAAACGTATGATAATGAAAAGATTGAATGCTCTAAATTAGAAAAGGAAGTTGCTTTTCTTAAAAATTAACTTGCTATTATTTTTAGAGAAAAAGATGAAATTTCCTCCAATCTCATTTCTACTCAAAATGAATTTAATGCTTACAAAGTTGCATGTAAAGCAAAATTTCGTAAGATTGATGAAAAAGAAATTTCTTCTCTAAAAACTAGAATTGCTGACTTTGAAAAGGTTTTGAAGGATTGTGCTTTTAACACTAAGAAAATTGAAGAAATATTTTCTAAAAAGCACACCTCTCATACTAAAGATTCTCATATTAAGATTCCTCATGCTCACACTTCACACCACACTCATGCTAAATCCACACATGCTCACAAGTCTCACACTCACTATGCTTTTAGATATAGTAGAGTGTATAGATGTACTTATTGTGGTAAAAATAGACATTTGGCTAAGTTTTGTTATGACCAAGTAAATAGATCAAATAATCTTGTTTGAGTTCATGGCACTAACTCTTTAGGACCCAAGAAAATGTGGGTACCAAATTAAGTCCTAAATTATTTGATGTAGGTACACACCAAGACTCCAAGACGTAAGGAGCGGAGGTACCTTGATAGTGGTTGTTCAAGACACATGACATGGGATATCAATAACTTTACAACCCTATCAAGGTACATGGAAGGTGGCACTGTCACCTTCGGGGATGACTCCAAGGGAACTATCATCGGTATAGGTAACATTCAAATTGGTGCATCTCCTATTATAGAAAATGTAGCTCTTGTTGATGGTTTGAAGCATAACTTGCTTAGTTTTAGTCAACTTTGTGACCGTGGACTTAAAGTTGTTTTTGATGATTCTTCTTGCAAGATTTTTGATGTTAAAACCAATGATTGTATTCTCACCGGTTTTGGTGACAATAATGTTTATATCATTGACATGCTTAATTTAGATTGTTCTACTAAATGCTTGAATGCTTTCGATGAAAATTCTTGACTTTGGCATAGAAGATTAGGACATGCATCTTTTGACCATCTTTCTAGGATTAATTCTAAGGAATTGGTGAAGGGTATACCTTGCTTGAAGTTTGAGAAAGACCGCATTTGTGGTGCGTGCCAACTTGGGAAACAAACCAAGTCTTCCTTCAAACCAATCAAGGATATCATGTCAAATAGGCCATTAGAATTAATTCATATGGATCTTTTTGGACCAACTAAAACTAAGAGCTTAAATGGTAGTAGATTTGCATTTGTTTTAGTTGATGATTTTTTCCGTTTCACTTGGGTTTTCTTTTGGAACACAAAGATCAAACTTTTTCTCATTTCAAAATTTTTCGAAAAAGGGTTGAAAAAGAAAAAGGTTTTTCGATTTTGAGAATAAGGAGTGATAGAGGTGGTGAGTTTGTTAACTAACTCTTTATGACTTATTGTGATGAAAAGGGAATCAAGCATGAAATGTCATGTCCTAGAACTCCACAACAAAATGGAGTTGTAGAAAGAAAAATAGAACACTTCAAGAGATGGCTAGGACCATGATAAGTGAATATGACCTCCCTCAATATTTATGGGCCGAGGCCGTAAACACCGCATGTTATATTTCAAATCGTATTTATTTATGTAAGAATTCTTCCAAAACATCTATTGAAATGTATCATTCTTGAAAACCAAATGTTGCATATTTTAAAGTTTTTGGATGCAAGTGTTTTGTTTTGAATACTAAAGATAACTTGGGTAAATTTGATGCTAAGGCTTATGAAGCAATCTTTGTTGGATATTCTGCTACTAGCAAAGCTTATAGAGTATTCAATAGATCTTCACTTACCATTGAAGAATCCATGCATGTTAAGTTTGAAGAATCTAATGTGGTTGTTGAGAATGTTGTAGAGATTGACCCATTAGGTGAAGACATGGAGAGACTATCCTTGAAGGACTCGCCCGCTCAAGAAGAAAAGCAAGAATCCATTGGTGATGTTCTAGAGGATAAAGAGGAAAGCTCTCAACCGCTTCCTAAAGCTTGGAGATATGCTACAAATCATCCCAAGGAGCTCATCTTAGGTGATGCATCTAAAGGGGTAACAACTCGCTCCAAACTCCATGACTTATGTGGTAACTTTGCTTTCATTTCTCATTTTGAACCCAAAAGCATCCTCGAAGCCGAGGCGGACTCATATTGGTTGCTAGCCATGCAAGAGGAACTCAATCAATTTGAGCGCAATTAAGTTTGGCACCTGTTCCTAGGCCCCACGATAGACCAATAATTGGTACTAAGTGGATCTTTAGAAACAAGATGGATGAGTCCGGTAATGTCATTAGGAATAAAGCTAGGTTAGTGGCCCAAGGTTACACTCAAGTTGAGGGAATTGACTTTGAGGAGACCTTTGCACCCATAGCACGGCTTGAAGCCATACGGATGACACTAGTTTTTGCATCTTTTAAAAATTTTAAACTTTTTCAAATGGATGTGAAAAGTACATTTTTGAGTGGTTTTATAAATGAAGAAGTTTATGTTGAACAACCTCCCGGTTTTGTTGATCATGTTCATCCTAATTTTGTTTTTAAACTTGATAAAGCTTCGTATGGATTGAAACAAGCTCCAAGAGCTTGGTATGAAAGGCTTTCTAGTTTTCTCATTTCAAATGATTTTGTCAAAGGCAAAGTAGACACAACTCTTTTTACTAAGCATGTTGATAATGACATTTTAATTGTGCAAATTTATGTTGATGATATAATTTTTGGATCTTCTAATGAGTTTTTATGCAAGAGTTTGAAAAGGTTATGAAATGTGAGTTTGAAATGTCTTCCATGGGTGAATTGAATTTCTTTCTTGGACTCCAAATCAAGCAATTGCAAGATGGGAACTTCATATGTCAAGCCAAGTACGGAAAGGAACTCGTAAAGAAGTTTGGACTTGAAGACTCTAAAGTTTGCAACACTCCCATGGCAACTACAACCAAGCTTGATAAGGATGACCAAGGTAAAATGTTGATATTAAATTGTATAGGAGCAAGATAGGTAGTCTTTTGTATTTGACGGCAAGTAGGCCGGACATAATGTTTAGTGTGTGTCTTTGTGCTAGATTTCAATCGTGTCCCAAAGAGTCCCATCTTATTGCGGTAAAACGCATTATTCGTTATATTAAGGGCACAATTGGAATGGGTCTTTGGTATCCGAAAACCGGAGATTTCTCAATGACGAGTTATTCGGATGCCGACTATGCGGGTTGTAGAGTAGATAGAAAGAGTACTAGTGGGACATGTCAATTTCTTGGTAATTGTCTTGTTTCATGGTCCTCTAGGAAACAAAATTCTGTAGCTCTCTCAACCGCCGAGGCGGAGTATGTTGCCGCGGGGACTTGTTGTGCACAAATCCTTTGGATGAAACATACTCTCCTTGATTATGATTTGCATTATAACCATATAAAAATATTTTGTGATAATACTAATACTATATACATGACTAAGAATGCAAATCAACATAGTAAGACCAAGCACATTGAGATTAGATATCACTTTCTTAGAGATCATTTTGAGAAAGGAGATATAAATATTGATTATGTTTCTACGGATTTGCAACTTGCCGATATTTTCACTAAACCAGTTGATTTTGCTAGATTTTCTTTCATATTTGGTGAATTTAATGTTTGTGTTATTGAATAACAATGTTTTCTTGACCCTTTTTGATGTATAACAAAAAGGGGGAGAATGAGTTTATATATGGAAATTTGAGTTCATATGGGTTTTGGTTTCATATGAGCTCATATATGTTTTTAGTTTTTGATGTGTTTTCATGAATTCTTGTAATTTGAGTTTAAGGGTTTTGCAAGTGTTTTATATTCTCATGGTTTTTGGTTTCATGATGTTTACTTGCAAATTACAAATTTACATTGTTTTTCTTTGATTAATATAGCATAATTTGAGGGGGAGCTTTCTCCTCCCCTATATGTTTGTTTATAGCCTATTTGTTTTGTCATCATCAAAAAGGGGAGATTGTTGGCCCAAAAAGGTTACACTCTCCATTTGTTTAGAGTTTTGATGATAACAAAACAAATAAGAGCTATTTGGTACTAATTAGTTTGTTTAAGATAAGTTTCAGGTTAGTACCATATTTGGAGGCCATTGCTTAGCTATTGCAAGTTCTTCTAGGTTCATGAAGCAAAGAAGGCGTTTTGCACATCAAGGAAGGAACATAGAAGAGAAGGCTCTAGCAAGGCATTGCATGGCTCAAGACTTCAAGATTGCTCAAGATAATTCATTAGATTTGTTTCTAGGTTTATAGTTTTGTTAAAGAATAGTGAATAGGTTTGAAGCTCTATCACACCCATTTTTGCACACATCTTATTTCGAAAAATATTTCCTATAATATGTACAAAATATTTTTGTATACAATCTTCTGCCTACAAACTCTTTTTTATGTTTTATATATATCCCTATTCAAAACATACTTTGTTTATTTTTAATTCCCTTCAAATCTGTTTTTGTTTTTGACTTTTGACCTGCGCCGGTCGACCGTCCGGTCGGCCGACCCTGTGTCAGGTCAATCCGGTCGACAGACCCATTCGACCGAGGTTCTGGCAGCAGTGCGTATCCGTGTGCACGTTTTCGCGGTCGACCGTGCGGTCGACCGAAACCTGCCTGACTGCAAGACGTTTGCTCTCTGTATTTTTCGATCGACCATGCGGTCGACCGAGAGCCGGCGACGGCTCTTATTTTTGTACTTCGGTCGACCGGTCGGTCGATCGAGTGTGCCGTTTGAACAGTAACGGCTAGTTTTCTGAGCAGATTTGTTTTTGTCTTTTTCTTTCTAAAAAGGGTTTAAATGATATTTACTGATCCTAATACTTCCTAATTGGCCTTAAGTGAGTTTTATCTTCTAACCCTAGCCCTCTACTATAAATAGGGGTGTTTAGGGAGAGGTGATCACAAAAAAAAAATTTGCAAAAGTTTTCAAAAGTTTAAGGCATTCAAAAGAGCTTTGTTTCTTGGTTTTGTGCTGAAAATTCTCTCTCATTTCCTGAAGTATTTTCAAGAACTCTCTGATTTCTTTTTCTTTTCTCCTTACACACAAGAGCTTCATTCCTACTCATTGTTCTACAAGGATTTTTATAAGGGAAGAGAGTTTTGCAAAAGAGAGTTTGTGGTCTTTTGACTACCAAGAGAAAACTTGTACTTGTGATTGTGGAGTTGGGTACTCCGGTGTATTTGTAACATCTTTGTGAAGTTATAGTGGTTAGAAATCCTTCTGGGGAAGGCGGGGACGTAGAGCTGGGTGCTCGAACCTCGGAAAAATTCTCGGTGTTTGCGTTTGGTTTACTTGCTCTTACTTCTTGCTTTACTTTCATTGCTCTTATTACTTGCTCTCAATCTTCATTGCAATATTCATTTGTTTTCATTCATCTTGTCAATCATAGTCCCATACAACAAGGTTGCATTGCGCACCTCTAACTCATTTCAAGAGGAATCAGGAGGAAGGAGTTTAGAACCCTTTACGGGGCATTCGGCTCTTAGTCTTGTTTTGGGCGATTATTGCATCATATTTTTAAATTGTGCATTGATTAGCATTATCACCTATTCACCCCCCTCTAGGTGATTTTCAACCCCCGCGTCAACGTCTCCCACGAGATCTGCGAGGTTAGTGTTGCTGATATTCAGCCCATTCATGCCTATACTCTTCCTTAGTTTCAGGTTACTGGAGGTTCTCAGCAACCCGTATTGTAATACCCCGTTCCCGGAATACGTACTTGGTTGCGTATTCAGTTTTTCGATCGTATTTTTTTTCGATTTACTTCCTGTATTTGACCGATTTCAGTTTTAAAAGTCTTTTCCAATATTATATATTTTCTACGATTTTCTGGAATTTTCCTGAATTTAATTAAATATTTTCAAAACCGGTGTCGACCAGTACCGCTGATCGATTCTCGGATTTTTAAATTCACAAACAGCTAGGAATTTCTAGAAGGTCCTTTAGACTTTATTTCTTAGAATCATATTTTCTATCTAAATACTTTTTCTGGGAATTTTATGAATTTATGAAAGTTCCAACGGAGTCGGTAGATAACTGATTCCGGGATTTTTAGTTTTAAAACTATAAATTATTTCTTCAAACGAATTTCACCATGAGTCTTAGAATGTTATTCTTGATTTTTAGTAAAATTTTCGGGTCGTTCCGAGATACTTGAATTTCGGACGATTCCGGTATTTTCCAAAATTCCATTTTCCAATTTTCCAATAATTCCAATTTTCCACATAATCCCACTCACTTTCACCTAATCCTTTTTAAATCCCACTCATTCTCTCTCTCCCCCATGGCCGGCCAAGTGGCCAAGTGAGGGACACCTCACCCTCCCCACATTTGCACAAACCCCCTCTCAATTACACTATTTGCAACTCCTTTACAAAACCTAACACCTATATAAACAATCTCTTTACATTTTTTTCCTTTTTTCTTCATTTCACCTAAGTGTTAGCCCTCACCAAGAGATCTCTCCTCCTTCTCAACCTCAACCCTAGCTCCAAGAACCACCTCAAGGACTTCATCTCCACCTCAAGCAACCACCTTGGACCTTGGATCATAGCCTTCTTCGCCACCAAAGATCACCTTGGCGCCATTCGTCGTCAACGACTCTTTCGACCGCATAAAACGTCGATTGATCACTCCTAGTGAGTATTTTTACTCACCAAGACTCATACCATCCTTAGTATGTCCATGCTTCCATATCTTGTGCAATGGTGCCTCCAAAATTGTATTTGTAACCATCAAGAACAACCACCAAATTCTGTTCTGTAGACTGTCCCCAGACCACGATTAGTCGACTTAACCTAGGAGCTAGTCGACTAGAACCCTTAGTTGAAACTCAACCTTTTTCTGAAAACACAGTTTTAGTCGACTTGCCCAGATTATTAGTCGACTAACCTCTTCTGGAAATAAATCTCAACTCTCGGGAAATCACTGTTAGTCGACTCCTGTTTCTACCCTAGTCGACTAACCCTTTTTGAATCAGAAACCCAACTCTCTGCATCACAGACTTAGTCGACTTAAGTATCCGTTAGTCGACTTGAGTTCACTGTTAGTCGACTAACCCTTCTACCCTAGTCGACTAACTTTCCCTGAAACAGAATTCCAACTCTCTGTAACCCAGTTTTAGTCGACTAATCCAGACTGTTAGTCGACTAGAGACCACTGTTAGTCGACTAATATTTCCACCTAGTCGACTAATTCTGACTGTTTGTCTTAGTTGATTTCTTTTCTGAATTTGGATATTTCCCTTGTTACATGTGTATTATATTATGCTTGTTCATGCTCCATAACTGGTACTACATGACTTATTTCTGGATGGATGTATCTCTTGTTACTTCATGACTTGTTATTACATATTCTCGTTTCATGACATGTTAAATAGTGAATATCACCACTCATCATGCCATCTCTTGAACCAAGCATGATGCATTCAACTTTTGTATAAAATGGACCAACTTACATTGGGTCAGGGGGAAACATGCGGATATCGATATGTGTTCGTGTTTACAGTGGCATTAGGTATATTGTACAATTATATTCCGGTCTAACCTGAGGGCCTCCAGGAGACCGAGGGGAGTGCTTGCTCCCTCTTCCTGAGTACTATCATGATAAGGGCATACATAAGTCCCTCCTGAATAGCCTAGCGGCTGGCTTCCGTCACCAAGCAACGGAACAATCCTGGACCGTTATCCCGGGCATGTACGGGGTCCACTGTAAACATAGTTCGTCGATACCCCCGCTGTTTCCAATAACAACCTTGTATTACTAGGATATGGATCTATGTGCGCTGGGACGCTGGGTCACATAGCTAGATATCACAGTAAGACAAGTAATAATAATAATAGACTTTAACCATGTATCCATTTCATCCTGATTATAGTTCTTTATGCTTTCATTACTTGTTGGTTTATATTCGTTATGCTGTTCCGTCCTTATTATTCATATCTCTTAGCCACTTGGCTATAACCTGTTCATTTTTCGGGAGGTCCTGACTCCCTTGGATTTGTATGTTCAGGTTCCGAAGCTTGGATCGAAGTGGAGCCATCCACAGAAGATCGAGCTTTCTTTAGCGAGCAGGCTGATTAGCTCCAGTCCTTGCGCCAGATCTTTCTTTTTGACTCACGGGATCTTCATCCTACTCGTGAGCATTTTGTGTTTATGTTGTATCTTTTGCTTTTGGACTTAGTTGTGATAAAAGATACATGTAATGTGTAATATTTTATCATATCTTGTGATGACTTGTACTTGTACTTTTATGTTGGCATATGTATGGAATTCACGCTTTGTCGTGCACTCTGATCCTTGTTGTACTTTTATGCTTAGCGTGTATACGTGGGGGCACCTCTTGACCTGCGTATATACGTCGCAGTGACGTCTCCGTATCCGTGGGATCGGGGCGTTACACGTATGGCGTAATCGGAACGCTGAACGTCGATAGAGACGACGTGCGCGTCAATTACAAGCGCAAGAAGCTGGAACAACCATCTATCCAACAGATACAGAATGCGAGACTTAAGCCTGCGTCTCTTCTAAGTTGTGTCATACGCACGAAGTCCGCGTATGGAGACCAAAACACGAAGCCCAACATTCTTGTGTTTCTTAGACTTCACTTCCCAAACGCAACGTTCAGAAATGCGAGGGCTATGCTTCTTCTCAGAGACACAAGACCCGCGTCTCTACAACCAGGCGCAGAATTGAGAAAACCTGCATGTCTCGACCTTCGCTGACCAAACGTGACAATCAGCAATGTGAGGTCCGCGTCTCCTCTCAGCAGAGACACGAGACCCACGTTTCGAGGACAAAACACGAGAGTGCGCCTGTTCTGCACAACGCGAGCTCCACATTTCTGAAACCTGCGTCTCAGATTCTCGACGTAAGGGTGACTCGCAGAAGATGAAAAGCCCTCGAGAACCCGAGGCCAATCTCTTTGATCCCCCTCCCACGAATCTAAGAGATTATTTGACAAAGAAAAGGAGTGCTAATCAGATCACTCCATCTTGCTGCTGTGAACGGCTTATCATGGTAATGTTCTCTGAATGCCGCTGCAGCTCACATGCAAGCAAACAGTCGGTATTCAGACGATTGACCTCGACCTCCCGATCAGCCAAGAGGTATCGCTCCCACAGAAGGAGAGCCTTCTCTGATGTGGAGTACCCTGAAGTCACTGTAAACATGGCAAGCAGAAGTAAGAAAAAACAACCGACGGTCAACTCCGACGAGTCTAACACAGAACCAGAAGGAGTGTATCGGTATACTCGCACTCGGACTAGTATGGTCGCCCGATCAATTACAGTGCCCTAGCTCGGGACATTGAAGTAAGTGAATCACACTCCGCCGTTATAGAATCGCAGACCTCGAACTCTTCTATAGAGAAGGAAGTTTTTGCGTACATGACAAATACTCCTGAGGAGACGGCTAGGCACTTTGAACAGCAAGCCTAGGTCCAGAGGGAACAATTCGATATGATTCGCGCTCAATATGAATATATCGATACCCTTAAGCATATGCTTGCACAATTGCTTGGAGACAAGAGAAAATCAACTGACAAAGCTTTTTCTAAGAAGTCTAAAGGCAAACAGAAAGAAGGAGAAAGCTCATCTTCCGTACATATCGAGAAGGAGCAATCTAATTCTGAATCGTCTAATTCCTTGTCTAAAGAGAAAGGCAACCCAGAGAATGGGGGTATTCATTCTAAAAGAATGAGTCGATTGGAGCAGCCTCTGGAAGCCCTTACCAACCAGAAAGGCCTCCAAGAAGCAGAAGTGGTCTGGCCATATCCGGCTAAGTGGGACCTTTTTCCGTACCCTCCTAAGTTTAAAGCTCTGACCTTATAGCCTTTCGACGGCAAAGGGTCACCTAACCAACACATCTACTACTTCAAGTCGCAGACAGGAAATGTAGTAGATAATGATGTCATCTTGGCACGTTTGTTAATCGGCACTCTAAAAGGGCTTGCCTTTGAATGATTCATGAAACTCCCAAAAGACTCCATCAAAAATTAGGTGATTTGAAAAAGCTCTTCCTGACACGCTTCTTTGAAGACGACTCAGAAATTACAATGCCCACTCTCCTGGCAACAAAGCAGCAAAAGGGAGAATCAGTCAAAACATTTATGGAGAGATGTCGGAATATGACACTCCGATGTCCTAGCGGTATGACCTAGGTCACCCTGGTAGAAACATGCCGCCATAATCTACAAACTTCACTCCTAGCCCAGATAGGAGTTGCTAAAAGCCGCATCTAGAAGCAATTGGTCCAGCAAGGTGAACAGGCTGATGAAATTATCGCCAGGGTTAAGGCAGAAGAAAATAAATTCAGACCTGAAAAGTCTACAAGGCGCGCGCTAGAAATATCTTTTCAATCAAAAAGAAAATATACATTTGCAAAGAGATTAAACCCCCCTTCAAATCTCAGCCGGCCAGGGGAGGTGGTTCTTCAAGTCAGCCACGCGCTAACAAGCAGTGCACTTTCAAGGACAAATATGTCGATTCGTTGTTCAAGTTACTCAACAAGAGTAACAGATTGAAGCTTCCTGAAGCTAGACGTCTTGAGGAAGTTGGAAAGTCCGACAATCCTAACTACTGCCTGTATCATAGGATGCTAGGGCACCCCACCAAGAGCTGTTATGTCTTCAAACATATTCTTCAAGCTCTAATCAATGCGGAAGTGCTAAAGCCCTGTCTAGAACAGAAGAAAGTGACGGCTAATATGACATTATTTCTTTAGTTTGGAAAACAGTCTCCAGCACCGTCCGGAGTAGTTCCCATCCTGAAAGGGGAACTAAGAATGATCAATGTAGACCCACATCATCAATAGGAGAAAAGTCTCGTACCTATCCCTACACCTCAGGAAGAAATTATGTGAGTTCATCCCGACCTTGTAAATGGCCAACAGTGGACTACTGTTACCAATAGAAAGTCCAAAGGGAAGATGAAAGGTTCGCTCTGCAATGTGGTGTGTGCTTCTTTTCGGGAAGCAGAAACCAATGTTCCCTCACTAACCGATTCGAAAGAGGAAACAATCGTCCTTGCCACAGAGCTCAATAAACCGCTTGTTGTAGAAACTCGTTCGGGTCAGTCGTATTTAAAGAAGTACGACGAGATGGTGGCAAGCCCTCCTAAACCTAATACAGAGCCAACCAAGCCCTCCACGAAGTAACCTATGGAGAATCAGAAAGAGCTTCGATTTTTCAAGGCTCTCCCAAAGAACAACGCGGAAGGATCTCCAACACCTTACCGTTTTGATGTCTTGGCTCAACTGGCCAATTTCTCAGCCAGAATCACCCTTTACGAGCTCCTGAGACTATCAAAGTCAACAAGAGAAGCTTTGAGGGAAACCCTAGTTGATGCAGTGGTCTTCATGGCTCAGATTCCAGCTGGACCACAGGAGGAAGATGTAGAGGACTGCCTATGTGCCCCTCAAAATGCCCCTGCATCACCTTCACATCAGATGACATGCAAGTCAAAGGGAAACTGAAATCACCTAGAGGGGGGTGAATAGGTGATAATGCTGATCAATGCACAAATTAAAAATTATGATGCAACGATCACCCGAAACAAGACTAGAAGTCGAATACCCCGTGAAAGGCTCTGAACTCCTTCCTCGTGATTCCTCTAGATAAGAGTTTGAGGTGCACAATGCAATCTTGTTGTGTGAGTATTGATCGACAATATAGCAATGAATATGAAGCAAGTAAATATAGCAATGAATATAAAGCAAGTAATGAAACAAGTAAACCAATCGCAAACACTGAGATTTGTTTCGAGGTTCGAGCACCCAGCTTTACGTCCCCGCCTTCACCCAGAAGGATTTTCCAACCACTATAACTTTCACAAAGAATTACAACCATGCCAGAGTACCCAACTCCTCAATCACACTCCTCTAGTCCAGAGGTAGTGGAGCCACAAGTACAATAATCACTGGATGATCAAAAGACCACAAACTCTCTCTTGAGAACTTTCTTTACAAAAACCCTAGAGAATAATATATAAGATTGAAGCTCAAGGTTTTGTAAGTGATATAAAAATAGAAGAGAGATTTTAAGAACCAAAAACTTTCAGAAAATTTTTGAAAATAATAGCCCAAAACTTAAACAAAGCTCTTTCTCAAGAAACCTCAAAACTTTTGATCTTTGAATTTGTTGTTGTGAAAACCTCTACCCTAATGACTCCTTTATATAGGATTTAGGAAGAGTAAACATAGAAAAATTTTACCTAAATATAAGAGAAAAAAATTGACCCTCTAATATAGCTAACCACGTTTTATTTAAACTTAAACACATTTTAAAAACATGTTAAAAATCAGCCTCCAGAAAATTAGCCATTACTGCCAATCTGGCAGATTGGTAAATTTTGAGCACATTTTTCAGGCTATAAACGTCCGAATTCAGAATTAGATATATAGGAATAATTTGTAGATCTTTAAGGCTTCGTTTTAATGCAACTGAAATCAACTCAATATCATTTTATATTAAAAAGTTATCAATAAAATACTAACAGGTGTCAAAACAGAAACTGTAAGCTATTTTCAGAACAAGAACAGAGTTCAACCAAATGTTTGACATCTTTAAAATTTGAATCTGAAAATGGTTATTAAATAAGAAATTTATATCTGAAAGTTATCTTTGAAATTCAAGTTAAATCATATTATTTGAATATAAGAATAAAAAGTTATGATAATAACTATAAAAGGCTGTCAAGCAGATCAGCAGAGCTAAAACTGGTTCAAATCCAAAACCCGATATATGTACTTGAAATCTAAAACCGATTAAATCAAAAACCAAACGTATTGAATTTATTTGTGTGTGTATTTGAGCTTCAAATGTATATATTATTCTTTAACAAACTAAAAATATAAAAACTTTATAGGAAGGTGTCTCTGAACCGCGTTACCGAGCTAGAGCCTTCTTCCTATGAAAACGTCCTCTTGCGTCATTTGCCTTTTAGCGCCATTATCCTTGCAATATGCTTAATAAGGCCATCATGACTAGTACTAACTTGAAACAAATTCTAAACAACTTATTAGTACCAAATAACTTCTATGTGTTTTGTTATCATCAAAACTTAAACAAATAGAGAGTGTAACCTTTTGGGCCAACAATCTCCCCCATTTTAATGATGACAAAACATATAAGATATAACACAAGATATAGAAGGGAGGTAAAAACTCCCTCTCAAATGATGCTCTATTATCAAGTATAAAACATATAAAAAACAAATATGAGTTAAACATGTACAACACATGAAACCAAAACATGAAACTACAAATACTTCTCCCCCTTTTTGTCATTTAACAAAAAGGGTTAGGAAACAACCAATAAATAATATATGCATAAATAAGATATAAACATGCATATATCCATACATAAACTCAAATATCTCTTCCTCTTTTTATCAATTCATTAACAAAGGGGCTAAGGAACAATCAATTGTCATATCATCAAATCTTAAAGACCGAAACTTAAGGTTCTTTTTTTTTATATACCAACTTAAAATTTTTGATAAACATATTGATACCAATTGAAAAATATTGATACCAATTAAAGGTAAAAACCAAATTTTTAGAGAAACACTAAAGTCATTTTGCAATAAGGATACAAATAGAGAATAAAACTAATTTAAGATCATTAATACTAATATTGAAAATGTTAGCATATATCAAACCAAATATTTTACATCATAAATGATGGGAGTAAGATACCAATTTGAAATGAAAACTGATACAAATTGAAAATACAACCAATACCAATTTTACATAAAACCAATTTAAAAACAAGAATTTTCTCCCCTTTATGAAATACTAAAAGAAAAATGCATAAGCTTGTAATAGATACTAATTAAAAATAATTGACATGATGAACTAAATTAAGCTTAGCAAACATAATTTGTGCCTTTTTTCTTTAAAAAAAATGTAAAGACATGTGAAACAAACACAATCAAATCATATATATGTATTTATGGATATACTAATTGAAATATGAGGCATACATATATAGAAAACATATGAGTATACAAACATATGAAATATCAATTTTGATACCAATAAAAATATAATGAGAATCAAGTATATAACTCATACTTACCACCCTTATCATGCAAAAGTTTAAAAAATATTCAAGAAGGGTATACAAGGCATGGTCGCCCATCTAACCGCCCTTAAAAAGGTAGGGGTTTCAAAAATTATGATTTAAAAGTAAATAGGCATAGTTTGAAAACTCTACCATTTGAAGAATAGAAACTAGTTTTAAAGATATTTTTAAAAACTAGTAAGAAATCCTTCAAAATATGAAACCAAATCATATATATCATGAAGACATGAAAATCACATAATAATTGACACTCAAAGTCTATAAAGCACATATATGCTCAAGAAACAAAAATCATGAGTAAATAAGAATAATGTGAGTGTAAGAATCATGTAATCACAAAATCATGGGAATAGGCAATTAAACTCAATATGAAATTCCTTTATAAACATGAAAAATATGAAACTTTAATTTTCACCAAAATAATTTCAACTTCAAGGCATATGTATGTTTTGTCTAAATCTAAAGGTATACATACACATCCCTAAATACAAATGAGTCCATAATAAAAATTTGCATGAAAAGTTAATGACTCAAGGGTATACATGTATATCTAAAGTTTTAAACTAAAATTAACATATACATGAAAAGCATGTACAAAATAGGGAATACAAGTTGAAATGCACTAATCATCAAAACTAGGCTATACTAGTACATCTAATGGGTACAAATGAGTATTTAAGCACAAACATATAAGAATCAATTGTGGCTCATTAGTTGTACATGTATATACACAAGTTTTAATGAATGTTACATTTAAACATTTAATCAAAACATGAATCATAAAACAAAATATAAATCAATATGATCATTAGGCTAAATGTACAAGTCTTAGAGCAAGGATATATATAATAGTTAAAATAAAGTGAGAACACAAATATGGATCCATATGAACATGGTGTATCTCAATTACTATATGTGTATGTCACAAGTCTAATTAACATGGCATTTAACATAATAATCATTAAAACATGACATGCTAAAATTACTATTATGAAAGCATATAAACTAAATGAGGAGTTAGAGATCGTTACCAAAACCAAGAGGGCATTTCTCTATATCTCCAAACCATGGTGGTCCTCCCACCAAACTCCCCTTGAAAGTGATGCATCCAAAAGTGTCACCGTTTAGCTCGGAACGCATTCACCTCAAGGCACCAACAACTCTCACGTCATGTGAGAGCCCACACCTACATTAAATAGACTAGGAGTGAATTTTGGTACCCATAGTTTCTTGGGTCCTAATACGTTAGTGTTTCGAACCCAAACATGATTATTCATACTATTTATATGATCATAACAAAATTTGGCTAAATGACCATTCCGGCCACAATAAGTACATTTATAAATTCTTCCATATTTAAAAGCATAATGAGCATGTGGTTTATGAACATGTGATTTGTGAGCATGGGGTGTTTTAGCATGATTGACATGTGATGTGTTGGCATGATGAACATGTGGAGTTTTAGCATGTGATGGTTTATCATGTTGAACATGTGAAGTGTACATGTGTTTCTTTGAAAACATTTCTTCTAATTTAGTATTGTTAAATGCACATTCTTTTAAAACATTTCCCAAATCATTTATTTTAGTTTTTAACATAAAATCTCATTTTCATCAATTTTAGGATATTTAGCTTTGCATGCAACTTTATAGGCATCAAAATCTCTTTGTGTTAAAATAAGAGTAGAAGATAATTCATCCTTTTCTTTTGAATAAATAGCAATTTGATTTTTAAGCATTTCATTTTCCTTTTTCAATTTTAAACAATCTTCCTTTTTAGCATCATAACTTTCTGAAAGTTCAATGAAAGCTTGTAATAACAATTCTTTACTTATTTCACTATCATCATCATGTGGTTCGGTAGTTACCTTAGGTGTGTTTGCCATGAAATACACATTGGCCGTGTCAACTTCATCTTCAGATTCACTTTCTGAGTCCCAAGTAGCTTTGTACACCTTCTTTTCAAACAACTTCTTTTGCTTCGAGGAGGAAGATGTCTTTTTCTTGAAATCTGGACAATCGGCCATCTTTACTAGTGTATGAATGAAGATATGAAAATAGTGATTAGCAATTTATAGGATCTCTCTAAGGATGTGAAGCCAAAAACTAGAGTCCTAGCTCTGATACCAATTGAAATCACCTAGAGGGGGGTGAATAGGTGATAATGCTAATCAATACACAAATTAAAAATTATGATGCAACGATCATCCGAAACAAGACTAGAAGCCGAATACCCCGTGAAGGGCTCTGAACTCCTTCCTCGTGATTCCTCTAGATAAGAGTTTGAGGTGCGCAATGCAATCTTGTTGTGTGAGTATTGATCGACAATATGGCAATGAATATGAAGCAAGTAAATATAGCTATGAATATAAAGCAAGTAAATGAAACAAGTAAACCAATCGTAAACACTGAGATTTGTTTCGAGGTTCGAGCACCCAGCTCTACGTCTTCGCCTTCACCCAGAAGGATTTTCCAACCACTATAACTTTCACAAAGAATTACAACCACACCAGAGTTCCCAACTCCTCAATCACACTCCTCTAGTCCAGATGTAGTGGAGCCACAAGTACAATAATCACTGGATGATCAAAAGACCACAAACTCTCTCTTGAAAACTTTCTTTACAAAAACCCTAGAGAATAATATATAAGATTGAAGCTCAAGGTTTTGTAAGTGATATAAAAATAGAAGAGAGATTTTAAGAACTAAAAACTTTCAGAAAACTTTTGAAAATAATAGCCCAAAACTTAAACAAAGCTCTTTCTCAAGAAAACTCAAAACTTTTGATCTTTGAATTTGTTGTTGTGAAAACCTCTACCCTAATGACCCCTTTTTATAGGATTTAGGAAGAGTAAACATAGAAAAGTTTTACCTGAATATAAGAGGAAGAAATTAACCCTCTAATACAGCTAACCACGTTTTATTTAAACTTAAACACATTTTGAAAACATGTTAAAAATCAGCCTCCAGAAAATAGCCATTACTGCCAATCTGGCAGATTGGTCAACTTTGAGCACATTTTTCAGGCTGTAAATGTTCGAATTCAGAGTTAGGTATATGAATAATTTGTAGATCTTTAAGTCTTCGTTTTAATGCAACTAAAATCAACTCAATATCATTTTATATTAAAAAAGTTATCATTAAACACTGACAGGTATCAAAACAGAAACTGTAAGTTATTTTCAGAACAAGAATAGAGTTCAACCAAATATCTGACATCTTTATATTTGAATCTGAAAATGATTATTAAATAAGAAATTTAGATCTGAAAGTTATCTTTGAAATTCAAGTTAAATCATGTTATTTGAATATAAGAATAAAAAGTTATGATAACAATTATAAAAGGGTGTCAAGCAGATCAGCAGAACTAAAACTAGTTCAAATCCAAAACCCGATATATGTACTTGAAATCCAAAACCGATTAAATCAAAAACCAAACGTATTTAATTTATGTGTGTGTATTTGAGCTTCAAACGTATATATTATTCTTTAACAAACTAAAAATATAAAAACTTTATAGGAAGGTGTCTCTGAACCGCGTTACCGAGCTAGAGCCTTCTTCCTATGAAAACGTCCTCTTGTGTCATTTGCCTTTTAGCACCATTATCCTTGCAATATGCTTAATAAGACCATCATGACTAGTACTAACCTGAAATACATTTTAAACGACTTATTAGTACCAAATAACTTCTATGTGTTTTGTTATCATCAAAACTTAAACAAATAGAGAGTGTAACCTTTTGGGCCAACAGAAACATGATCGGCCCCTGTACTTCACTGGGTACATTGGATCGTCTGAAATGAGCCGCATTCATGTAGATTCAGGATCCGCGTTGAGCATTATGCCTCGCTGGGTCATGCAGCACTTAGGGATCCCAACCCACCGATTGAGCGCCACCCAAGCTACTATCTATGATTTCAACGCCAATGGTACGCACCCAATAGGGAAGATCAAGCTCAAATGTCAGATTAGGGATCTAAGATCTGAAGTGACGTGCTATGTGATCGATGCTAACACTTCGTACAATTTGCTGCTCAGATGATTGTGGATTCATCGTAATTCCATCATCCCCTCCACTTTACATCAAGTTATGAAGTACATCGACAGAAGTGGGAAAGTCTGAACGTTGATTGCCGAAAGGCATCTGTTCAAGGGGTAGAGAATTATTTCACAGATTCCCTCCTGTACCAAGACTCTCTGGGGACAAACGAAACCCACAGTTAGAGGAATCAGACTCTGGTAATGAAGATGACACTGAGACAGAGGCAGAGGAAGAGTGCATGTGGGAATTAAATCCACTTGTAACGAGCATTAATAAGCTCGATGTTAATAACACCGCCGATGATGTAGGCGAGTGGTATATTAATGAGGAGTTAGATTTGGCTTACTTTTCTGTGTTTGCTTCTGATTCAGTACCATCAGACACTAGTACCGAGGTGGATAATGACCCCTGATCGGCAATGGATGCTCTGACATCATTGCATGTACCAATGAAGTCATCCCTCAAAACGTATCAAGATATCGGTAATGCGCAAGAATCAGTATTCATGGTCCCAGCAAGATGCAAAGGCCAAAAATCAATTCTTTTTGGAAGAATTAAGTCTGAATTGATGTCTTGCGAAGACTCAGAAAGCGAAAATGAATCTTCTCATTTCTCTTATTATGAGCCAAATGTACTCAGAATGATGTAGAGGATGGGATATGATCTATCAAATGGTCCTGGCTTGAACTTTGGCAAAGGAAGAGGAACACTATTTCGATCTTTCATTCCGAAAGGGAAGACACCTGACTATTACCATCGAACTCGCAAGGGTTTCGGCTATGTGTCAACTCTAATTCCATTAGCCTCCGAGTCTGAAGAGTCATTATACCATAATTCTTATCTGACACGTCATTGTGGGAGTCAGACGTTAGTGTCGGCAACCTCTTCAGAGAACTTTCAGTAAACATGGTTTCGAAGGCCACCTAGAAGACGGAGATGATGAAATGATCTAGTTTGATACAGATCCTTGGATCAAACACCTAAACACTCTCTGGGAAATTCGCTTCAAACAACGCGAACCACCCACGGAAGATAAGGTCACCCAGATTAATCCGGAGATGAGGTTAATCCTAAGCCTATCTTTATAAGTGAAAGCCTATCACCCTCCGAGAAAGAAGATTTAATATCTCATATGCGAGAATATATAGATGTTTTCGCTTGGAATTACGAGGACACGCCTAGGCTTGATCCTTGAGTGGCTATGCATCGCCTTAACATTAATTCAGACGTAAAGCCACTCAAACAGCAACAATATCGGTTTCGTTCAGAAATAATGGAAGCAATCCAGTTAGAAGTTAAAAAGCTTATAGACTCTAGCTTCATTAGGGAGGAGCAACACCCTGATTGGGTAGCAAATATCATCCCCGTTATTAAGAAAAATGGGAAGATCAAATTTGCATTGATTTTCGCGATCTAAATGAGGCCTGTCCCAAGATGAATTTCCTCTCCCAATCACGGATGTCATGATTGACAATACGTGCGAGTTTGAACGAATGTCCTTCATGGATGGATTCTTAGGGTACAATCAAATCAAAATGTACCCTGATGATGAAAAGTATACTTCTTTTAGGAGACTGGGGGTATATTGCTATACTGTCGTGCCCTTCGGACTAAAATACACTGAGGCAACATATCAGAGAGCTATGAATGCAGTTTTTCATAAACACATGCGTAAAATAGTAGAATTCTACGCCAACGACATTGCAGTAAAAAGCCGCACCAAGGGTGGCCACATAGCAGATCTGAAGACAGTTTTTAAAATCATGCGGGCACATCAGTTGAAGATGAACCCCACCAAATCTTTCCTGGGGGTAGCCAGCGGTAAATTCCTAGGGCTTGTGGTAACATCCAAAGGAATTCACTTAGACCCAGAAAAAGTCCGCGCTGTCCAGAGGATGCAACCTCCAAGGAATCTCAGGGAGCTTAGAGAATTGCAAGGGCAATTAGCGTACATCCGGAGGTTTATCTCAAATCTCTCTGAAAGATGCCAATCCTTTACCAAATTAATGAAGAAGGATGTCTTATTCATCTGGGAAAATGCTTGCCAAAAAGCGTTCAAGAAAATCAAACGATACCTCATGCAACCACCGTCCTTATAGCTCCGGTTTCAAGAAAATCTTTCCTGATATATGTTCGAGTGATGGATCATTCCTTAGGAGCTTTACTAGCCCAAAATAATGATCAAGGGCATAAGTAGGCAATCTACTATCTAAGCAGAGCCATGATTGGAGCCGAACATCGGTATAACCCGATCGAAAAGGAATATTTGACGTTGGTGTTCCCTGTCCAGAAAATGCGACACTACTTGGTGGCCCAGACTATAAATGTCATATCAAAAGTCAACCCTTTGAGGTTAATCATGACAAAGCCATCGTTACTAAATAGTCGACTGGCAAAATGGGCCATACTGCTCTCCCAATATAAGATGCGCTTTCTACTACAAAAAGCCGTGAAGGGACAAACAGTGGTAAATTTCTTGGCTGAACATCCAGATCTGAGAGCGACCAAACTTTAGGAGGATCTCCCAGACGAGGTCGCTGAAGTGTGTATGACCCAGACATCTTTTGAAGGATAGGTGTGGCAACTCTTCTTCGACGGTGCATCGAGAATAGTTCTGCAAGGGCATATCATAGCGGGAGTGGGGGTAGTACTGGTCTCTCCACAGAACTACTTGATTCCTCGTACATTCTCTTATTAACCAAGCCATGCTTCAACAATGTAGCAGAATACAATGCCCTCTTGATTGGAATGCAAATCGCCGATGAGATTGGCGTTAAAAATCTCGAAGCATACGGTGACTCTAAACTCATCGTTAACCAAGTTCGCGAAGAGTACGAAGTCAGGCATGAAGACTTAGTACCATATTTCAGCGCAACTATCTCTATGGCCGAAAGGTTCAGAAACTTTGACATCGACCATGTACCACGCCAGCGAAATGCGCATGCAGATGCACTGGCATCTCTCGCTGCCTCCTTAGCCCTTCCAGCTGGGATAGCAGAGAAAACACTTGTCTATAGCCACGACTTGTATTGCCTATAACTGCTTTTGAAGATCACTAAAAGCCGACAGGAGATTGTTAAGCCAAAGAAGCTTTAGAGACTTAAACAGGTTCAGAACTTAGGGATTGGCGATTTCTGTACATCGACTATGCACTGTACGACATTCTTCCTAATGATCCCAAAGAGGCGGCTGCCATTAGAAGGAAAGCCCCCAAATTCTACTATAATGCGATCACGCGAACACTGTATCACCGATCGCATGATGGGATCCTCCTTCACTGTTTGTCACAAAAAAGGCACATAAGTACTCAAAGGAGCGCATGATGGCATATGTGGAGCTCATCAGCCTGGTCCGAAGCTTAGGGATTGACTCCAAAGACTGGGATATTATTGGCCTAAGATGATCCCTGACGCCATCACTTACGCTAACGATGTCATGCCTGTCAGGTCCATGGTGACTTCATCCATCAAGCACCGGGATATCTTCACTCTATAACCTCAACCTGGCCATTTGAGATGTGGGGAATAGACGTGGTCGGCCCTATCAGCCTACCTTCATCCAAAGGACATCGGCTCATTTTAGCTATAACCGACTATTTTTATAAATGGGCTGAAGTTATTCCCTTGAGGGAGGTAAAAGTATCTGACGTGGTCAAATTCGTTAAATATCATGTCATTTACCGTTTTGGTGTACCACGATGGATTGTTCATGATCATGGGCCCCAGTTCGTCAGTCAGGCTTTTAAGAGGTTCTGCAACAAGTTCAGAATCCAGAGTGTGTCCTCAAAGACATACTACCTAGCCGCTACTGGCCTCGCAGAAGCTTTCAATAAGACTATTGGGAAACTTCTCAAGTAATCCATCTTGAAAAGCCAACGTGATTGGGACGACAAGTTAGGTGAATGCTTATGGGCCTATCGTATGACGGTTTGAACCCTGACGAAGGCTATTACTTTCTCCTTGGTATATGAGTGTGAAGTTGTACTCCAATTAGAAATCCAAATCCCATCTCTACATGTCGCCTTGACAGCAGACATGACAAATGAGGAGAAGCATCGACTGCGACTCCAGGAGCTTGAGGCTTTGGACGATAAACGCCTGCAAGCTCAACAGCAAATCGAGCTTTATCAAGCTCAAATTACCAGAGCCTTCAACAAGAAAGTCAAGGAGCGAACTTTTAAGAACGGCGACCTTGTCTTAACTATTAGAAGACCTATGATGATGACCCATAAGGCCAAAGAAAAATTTTCGCCCAAATGAGAAGGACCATTTGTAGCAGAGTCGGTCTACTCAAATGGAGCATACCGCCTCATAACCTCAGATGGGGATACGCTCATGATGCCAACCAACAGCAAATTCTTGGAGAAATACTATCCTTGATAGCACTCTTCTCCTGATCAGGTTAATACTACACCTTTGATCAAAACTCCAAATCCAAGAAAAGCTTCTTACCTTCATTAGATCACATCACGGTCAATCAGCATCAAGCTAATCAAGCTCTGGTTACATCATGATGCATAATGTAAAATTTGAAGAAGAAACAAAATGCAAACTTCGGTTTTAGTTTATTTACTCTTCTACTGACATCTGATGCCTCCGACAGCTAAAGATAGAGGAAAATGTTGGGTTTTAAGTCCAACATAAATTTTTGACAACTTATCATGCTGAGGGGAATAGCATGGCTAGCTCAAATTAAACGGTAGTTGGTAAAGGCACACCAAATCTGTTGAGAACTGAGGGTTTGCTAAAAATCCTAAGGGACTTGGTCCCATCCTCTCCTCTAAAATCTCCTACCAATTCTCACCCACAGAATGGTAGGGCCAAAAAATACAAGTGTTCATCTCCCTAATGAAATGAACTGAGATTTTTCAAGTTAATATTAAACCTCTGACAAGCTAGATTTTTCAATCCCTAGTGGATTCAGTCAAGTTAATATTAAATCTTTGACAACAAAACTCATTAGAAATTCTTGCTGTTATGTTAATACTGCACCTCTAATGATAAATTTCTCATGTCTTAGGAAATCAACGATTGTCACGTTAATATTAAACATCGACAGTTCATTTAACTTTCCACCCAAAATTCCCCACCAATTCTCCTCTATAGAGTGGTAGGTCTACAAAAGCAATCATTGCTATGCTAACACTACACCTCTAACAAAAAAAAATTTCAATACTCCCCAACGAGTACAAACTTCACTTGTCTCTCCTCCACATGGAGTCGCAAGTTATCAAATTCTTGTCAAGTTAACACAACATATCTGACATTCTAAACATCACTTGTCAATTCTCATTAATAGAATGACAAGTCTTCAACATTGCTCCTATCACAAAGCAATTCTTGTCAAGTTAACATTACACCTCTGACATTCTAAACTTCACTTGTCAATTCTCATCAATAGAATGACAAGTCTTCAAAATTGCTCATATCGCAAATCAAACACTATCAGGTTAACATCACACCTCTGACAAATTACTGTTAAGTTTAATACTACACCTCTAACAGTGATTAAGTTGCTACCAAGTTTAATATTAAACCTTTGATAGTCACTTTCCTTCAGGCTTCCATATCGAAGCTGAGATGAGCGATGCTAATTTTAACATCACACCTCTAGCGTTCGGTTCATTATTAAAATTCAATAATACACCTATGATAATAACTTTCCCTCGAACTTTCTTATCGAAGTCGAGATGATTAATGCCAAGTTCAAAATTACACCTCTAGTATTACCCTTCATTGCGAAGTTCAACATTATACCTGTGACAGTGATGTTTTCAGTCTTTCCCAAATGAAACTGAAACTCCCATTGAGCCAGGTTAATATCACACCTCTAGCTTACATTTCTATCAAGTTAATATCACACCGCTGAAAGTAATCCTAAATTCCTGAACCGGAATTTTCCCAAACTTTGACTTGTTAAGTTAATTATCGCATTTCTAGCAAGTCAAGAATTTCTACTTCTATGTGTTTGATTTTCAATTCAAAAAAAAAGGGAATTCAAGACATATCAGAAGGTAAGAAAAAGTGTCACTTTTATTTATAATTCAAATATACGAAAGTGATACAAGGCGCTCTCTTATACAATAAGATTGAGTGTTACAATAAAGGAGTACAAAGGAGTCCCTCTCTCTCAGCGAAAGGTTGCACTCACTTCTCAAGATATCTACACCACTCCAAATACAAGATGTTTGGAAGAGCGCCGAAGAAAGGTTCCTCTCTTCTTCCACTAAATCATATCACAATTGATCAAGTGTTGAGACGATCGAGTGCTGACTACATCATGATGTATGATTTAAACATTGAAGAAGCTCATCGCTAACCGAGAGCAATGGTGTTTCTCGAGATCGAAATGTAGAAGAACATTCCGATTTCACCCGACCAACTGGTGTGGGCCGTAATTCTTCGCCTAATGAGCATCTCTACCACAATAAAGTCATCTAATGAGCATAGGTTTTTCGTCGATGTCACTTTTGGGGGTAAGATTGGTGAAGGGAGGATCTGAGACCTTACTGGTGACATCCTCTTTCCTGTGGCCTCCAAGGACACCATACCCACTGTGGCCATGATAAACCTGGGGCAGTGCTGGTGCGTCATGTCTAATAAGGCCTTGACGGATATCTCAAGAGCTCGAGCAAGTTGGCTAGTCGAAATATTCTTCCATAGCCCAGCGAAGAGGCGGAAGACTGACTGAGGCTACCAGAACCAGCAAGGAAAAAAAAGCTGAAGGGCAGACGCGAGACTGAAGTTGTGAACTTTAGATAAGGAGTTAGCCAGTGCAGATCTGAACGCAGTCTGGTGTTAGACCTGCGTCTAAGATAGAAGATGCACGGTAGCCCAGACGTAGGGGTCGCCACACCCACGCTTGAGAAACAGGGGTTGCCACATCCAAGTCCAGAGGTCTCAAAAGAGATAGAATTCTCTTAGTCAAGAACCTCAAACGCGAGCTTCATGTACAAAGCTCGCGTTTCAAGATCCCATCATAGAGTTTATCACACTCGCGTTCAAAGATTTATGACTTAGAGTTTAAAGTCAGTCAGCTCACGCTTCATCAAGAGGTCTAAATGATGCAACTTTCGAACATGGGCGCATCAATCAGATTTCAAGAGAAGATCAAGAGATCGAATTTCTTCAATGGACAGGAAAATAGAAACTCAATGGGACTGAGTATTTCATGGCAACAAATGATTCCTACCCGAGGAAGAATTCTCTAGAAATTAAACTTTATTCATCAAGGCGCGACTGTAAAAGCACTTAAGGCGATGCTTTTTGATCTTGAAATTGAACAGTGATAATCTTTGAAAAAGATTAAAGGAAAGCACGTAAGCTTTGAGTTCTTGCTGTTCATTGAAACACATCTCCTTGAAGAGAAGATAAATAAATCAAGATGAAGACCCTCAGAGCGCATGCTCTCAAAGGGAAATAGTCTAACTAATGGATTGTTAAGGGGGAGAGGCATATTTATAGGTAAGCCATAAGGCTTACAATTAATGGCATAAAAATCAAAGCCATCAGCCTTAGTTCCTACACGAACATCAAGTCCAATAAGGAGCTAACACATGGATTACCACTTTGGGAAACATCGAAGTACATAAGACCCAATCGTCAACGCCGACTTGGCATTAAAAGATCCAACAAGATCTTTAAGATGGGTTGCATGTAACGCTTAGGAAGCGGCATCAGGCGCAAACTCAAAGGTCGTGTCCACAAGTCCGCGACCTTTCATAAACCCGAAGGCTGCGTTCCTTTCATTCCTACCGAAGAGTCCACAACCGCATTTCCTCAGCGAGTGGGTTCCACCCTCCATGACTATTAAGGGATTGCGTCTTGAAATCACACCCATTCACAAAATTTGAAGGCTGAGCCTGAACCTAAAGGCCGCATCTCCTTTATAAAGAACACAGGTTCGTGCTTCAAGGATGTGCCCTCTCAAGGGACCAGAGTCGCGTCTTTATTGTGTAAGAGCCGCGTTCTCACCAACCGGCTGAGACCCGCGCGTCATTTTTGAGGAGCACAAAATCGCGTCTCCACTGCAGATAAAGGCCGCGTCTCAATCATGAACTCAGTACAGCCTGAGTTTGCGCCATCTCAAGGGACCAGAGTCGCGTCTCTATTAAGTCAGAGCCGCGTTCTCATCAACCAGCTGAGACCCGTGCGTCATTCTTGAGGAACCCAAAACAGCGTCTCCATTGCAGATGAGAGTCACATCTCGCTCAAGAACTCAGTGCAGTCTGAGTTTATTATTCACGGCTGTACCCTATCAAAGCGACTACGCACTGTGTTTTCACAAACAGTTAAGGAGCACGACTATGAAAGCTGAGCTCATCCAGGCATCAAAGAGTCCGAAAATATAAAGACGAGACAAAAATTGGACAATTTTTATTATTTGACCCGAAAATAATAAATGTAATACAAACACTCTTATTTAACAAAAGGAGTGCTACAAAAAGGAGAAGAAGGCTAATAATCCTGCCTCCCTAAAGAACGGATTTGTTCCTGGAGGCGACACATCTCGAGCTGACACGCCAAAGCTTGGACCCGCAACTCTTCCTCGGACAAGACTCTCCTCGTAGCCAGTTGCACCTGAAGAGACTTCAACCAGAGGAATGAGCAGTAAGGTTTTCTTGAACCTGTGTCTTGGCAGCCTCCAGCTCTTCCAGTCTTTTTCTAACAACAGCAAGTTTCTGCTCATTGGCCTCAATTAAGACTTGCGCCCTGGCAATAGTAATCCGAGCAGTGATGATAACTTGCTCTGCACTCTGGATGACGATTTCAGATTCCTTTGAATCGCCGTCCAGTATTTGGTAGTCAGTTTGGAAGTGCTGGAGATGGCGGGATTCTTCAGCCATTTGCTCCTGTATCTCTTTTCGCTTGTGTTCTTGAGCGGTGAGGAGCTTACTCAGTGTTGACCGTGCCTCTTCCATTGACCCAGCATTCTCCAGGGTCTTGAGCTCCTTCAGGTGGCTCCCCAGCTGTTCGATCAGCATCAGACACACCCTAGCCTACGAAGGACTTCCAGTGTGACCGATGTTCTCGATCTGATTCTCGAGAAGCATCAGGGCAAATTCAAAGGAAATGCCCCCGGAAAGAAGCAAGTCGATACAGGACCTCATGGAAGCAAAAAATTGTCACACCATTTGACGTTCTAGCTCTTCCATGATATCATTAGCTGGAGATAACCCTACTGATGTACTTCCAGACACCCTTTCCATGACAGAACGAGAGACGGGAACAAATTCAACTTGTCCAGGGGTGAGGCCGACAATAGGCTCGCCGATACTGAGGTCGTCGCCAGTACCTCTGGGACAGTTATTGTTGTAGCAACTTTTACAGTAACAGAAGCAACAACAAACTCTACGGCACTGGGTTCCCCGGCCAAAGTTTGAATTGTGCTATCTTCTGCACTAAGGCTTGTCGCAGGATTCTCCACTTGAACTACCCTAGTGTTTTCTATAAATCATAACATTAAACATCAGTGGTAATGATGAAAAGGAGAGTATCCAACACGACAGTATTCTCTTACCACGTTGAGGAACTAAAGATGGCAAATCCTTGGATAAGCCACTTGGGGATGAAGGCTCCCCGACCTCGGCAGTTGCACCATCATGAAGCATCCTGGTATCTAGAGCTTCAAGGCCCTCCTACTGGGCCAACTCCTGGATCATCTCCTCAATATGAGAATAAGTTGTGGCTTCACTACCGGCAGTCAGCCCTGTGGAAGAAAGTCAAAAAAAATGTTAGAACTCATTCCTAACTTGATGGGGAATCAGTTCAGGAGGACAAAGAAAATACCTTCAGTAGCGACGATCCTTGCGCGAAACCATCACAGGGCTCTGTATCTCTTCCTCCGAGTATGCGAGAATTTGCTTGTGTCAGGAAGAGCGAGTTCGTCGCCAAAATCGACTTCTTCGCCAGAATAATATCCATGTTCTTCAGACGATGAAGACGACAACTAAACACAAGAGGTTTCAGCGATCGAGACTTTACCACTGAATACCCCCGTAGTAGGAGGGCTGGGATCGATAAGCCGCAAGGTGGGCATCAATGCACTGGGAGACCCAGGTTGTTATACCTCCATCCTTCTCCTATGAACTGAAGAAGGTCCAGGCTGAGTTGAGACTCCTGGAATCTTAACGCCATCCCTTCCCACCAAGTCAACTTCAGGTCGCTCGACCTCTTCAGCCATGATGGGTTCATCTATGAGCTCTCCTCCTCTAGGATCACGGGACCCCTACAGCGCAGAGCGCGGGGTCGAAGGACGGGGACTTCTTTCTCCTCTTCTTCTTCCTCTCCCTGCTCCTCAATACCAGGAGGAACTACCTTGGGCATCGAAACTTCAGCCTCCGATTCCCTCCTAGCCTTCTTCGGGATAGGCTCACCCTTGGAAGCAGAGCCGCAGGAGCGTTTGGCCATAGCCTGCCGACTCTTTTTAGCAGGTTGCCCCTTAGGTGCTACTGTCCTTGGCTCCATCCCTGCCTCCCCTCCTGTTTTCCTCTCGGCTGTCCAGTACTCGGCCATACCTCGCACACGTTTATTAGGCTCCAACTCGGTTTCATAAGATGCCTTGATGCTCTTAATACAAGAGGTATTTATTTCAAAATCAGGCATTCTACTAGCTAGGGAGTACCATGTGCAGAAACCAAGGCTGGTATGACAATTGGGTGTCTTATGAGGCAGGCTGAAAATAGTTTTTGTCCCTCCAGCTTCACTGTAGTACCACGCCCGGACACCTTCAAATAAATTTCCACTGAAGTAAAGGCCAGCGTTGGGGTTGCCGATATATAATTGATCATAGCCAAACTATCAAGCAAAACAACTGGGAATGCAAGGCTCGATCGCACATGAATTTTCTTGCCAGAAGATTAGATATCTAGGCCGAATATTGATCAGCCACCAGAAGACTCCCGATGGCAACTTTGTGAAATTATCTGGTCCCAGAAGGTCGACAAACTTATCCCCGCAGGACGCACCAGCAATCTCACGGAAGTAACAGTCGATCTGATAGTTCAAAATGTTCAGAATGGATTTCCTAATAAAGAACATATAGTAGTGAGTTTAGCTCGAATTCTCCAGCTTTTGCACGAAGGGAACAAAACCTTCGGAAAGAGACACCGTCGTCATCAGTGAAGGGCAGTGCATAATGTACCAGGCCATCAGCTATGTATATGGAATCTTAATCCTAGGGTTAAGGGTCTTCACTCTCAGTCTTCCCTTCGAATCGACCACTGGCCTACCCTCAGAATCTATAATGGCCTCCACTTGGCACAGGCTTTTAACCAAAGCCCGTAATCCACTTTGAATTCCGGCCACCATCACTGAAAGGAGAGCGATAGACTTCTCGTAAGCAAGTAAGACCGTCGGGTACACCACATCAGCAACGATTACTTCATGCGGCAGCGTTGGTACTACACAACGCTTCAACACAACATAAGGAAGCCCGCCAATAGATCCCGATCAAAAATGGGAACTCGGGCCTGGTGATGAAAACTTTCAAAATCCGTATCAGGTCTGAAAGTGCCCTCATTCGATTCCGTGGTGTAGGAGCTTGTAGAGGCATTAATCCTCTCAGCAATTTCCTCGTCAGTGCAAGGGGCCAGACTAGTCACTGGGCTATCCTTCTCATTTATACCGTTGAACAGATAGCTCACCCAAGACATCTGTTTGACACCCCTGTTCCTCCAGGAGGATATCTGCCCGCAGATGTAGAAGTGACAACACTTCCCAGTATGTCTCATATACCTGAGGGTCCTTTTTCCTTAAAAGTTGAAGCTCCTCAAAAGTCAGGACATATTCTTCATAAGGGGTATCTCCCATAACTAACCCTGAGACTTCATATAGCTCATGAAGAGCAAGCCCCATCTCTGCGACTGGGGTAAAAATTGTGCCCGTCAGAGGATTATAATGCTCCAGGACACCGTAAAAATTGTAGGAACTCTACGGGAGGTCATACTAAATGGCCCTAACCGAATGGTATAATCCCACTTGTTGCAGCAGAGCCCTGAGCTCAACAAGAACAAATCCGACCATTCTACCCCACCATGATTTGTCGCTAGAATTGACCCATCCGAGCGGGCGAAAATCAACAGGAAAATCACCCCCAACTTTCAAGAACTGATTGATGAAGGTGGAGACAAGCTGAGGGTTTTCTCCTTTCGGATACTCAGGCCTAACTAACCTGAAAAATAAACCGAAGACATCTTTCCTATGACCAGTAGGGTATGCTTCTTTGGCACCTAATCTGCCGAGAGACACGCCAGAGACAAACCAGAAAAGATCCCACTCTATCGTGCAATGAATAGACATATGCTGAAAATAGGACAAGGAATACATCCTCTCTATATTGGGAAGAAAGAACCTCCGATCCCCTATCTGACGAAGCCACTTATAATCTTCGTCATGCAGATCCTATCATCCTCGTCAATGGCATCACCAAAGAAGAAAGAAGGCTTCCTTAGCGAAGTACGGGAATCCGTCTCGAATAGCCCATCAGAGATAATCTCCCAAAGGGTCACCATACTGGCCTTGGAGATCCTCTCCTTTCGCTCCTTTGACTTACAGTAGTCACAGGGGTAGTCTTCTGAAGCATGAAGTTAAATTACGATCAACGCCACCTATGTGCCCAAAGTGGGACTTCTTGGACAGGGGGTTGGAAGAGTACAAAGAAGACAACATTTAGTCAGGAATCTGAAAGAAAGTGGCTAGATGTTTGAAATTCAAACGCAGGAATGAATCCAGACACAAAAATCAGCAAAATCCGTGTCTAGACTCAAAAATGTGAGGCTTGCTGAAGCCCACATTTCAAAATCCATAACTTAAAATTTTTTTTAAGTGTCAAACTCAGACGCGAGAATCACTGAAACTTGCGCCTGATCTTAAAGACGCGAGAATCATAAGAAGTCTGCATCTGAAGCTCATGTACTTAGAAAAATTCTGAGTATTGAGCTCAAAACACAGGGCTCAATAAGGCCCGTGTTCAACAAATAGATACGGACTCAAATTGATAAAGCAAAGACGCGGAGGTCATCAAACCCGCGTCTTTCCTACCAATTCAAGAGCTGCGTCTGAAAATCAAACATGGGCATGAGCCTCATGTTGGCGGTTCACATTCAAAAGAGACTTAAGATGGTTTACTACAGGAAATGGGGACCTCCTGTGTGGAAGGACTGCCCATTTGAGTCTCAGGAGAAGCAACACTTGAGGATGAAGCAATATGCTTAGCTTTTGGAGCCATCGCAATCTTGAAATCGGTGTTGAAGACGATGAAAATAGAAAAATCTTCAAGCTTTTCTTAACTCTCGATAAAAAGCTCAACGAAGAAGAAGAAGAGTCTAATGATGACTCTTGAAAGACTGTTGTCTTTTATAGGCATAGTGATCCGCAGAGATATGCCGCGCATGTCTCGAGGCCTAATCCCCACCTGATGCATGGCATGCCTCTTAAATACGACGCGAATTTCATGCGTCAGAGGAAGGACGTTCCCTCAACTCCACCGGACACGTGGTAACGCGCCCAAAACACGGGACTCACGTATAACAAAAATCGCATCCCTCCAAAGGTCGCATCTCTTCAGCAAGACTAGAGCTGCGTCTAGTCAACAGGGTGAGAGCTACATCTTCACTTCAAAGATCGCGTCCCTCCAGAGGCTGCGTTGTTGGCCCAAAATGTTACACTCTCTATTTGTTTAAGTTTTGATGATAACAAAACACATAGAAGCTATTTGGTACTAATAAGTTGTTTTAGAATGAGTTTCAGATTTGTACTAGTTTTGATGGTTTTTCAGCATATTGCAAGGATAATGGCGCTAAAAGCATGTTGATAGGTAAATGGCGCAAGGGGACGTTTTCATAGGAGAGGAGGTTCTAGCTTGGCATAACGCGGCTCGGAGACTTCTTTTATATTTTTAGTTTGTTAAAGAATAGTGTATAGTGTTGAAGCTCAATATTCCCCACACACAAGATTTTGCACATAATTTTCTAAAGATATTTTTTTATATAAAAACATATTTTAGTATTAGTAAACTCTATTTTATGTAATGTACTAAGTCTTCATCAAAACTATTTTCGAAAATTAATTAGATCTTCAAAATCATTCTGAAAAATAGTCTATTTTGACCTGTTACGGTCGACCAGACGGTCGATCGGCTTTGTTTCAAGTCAGAAGGTTGACCGGGTGGTCGATTGCACTTCTGACCGTTTGGGTGTGTGCATGTGTGCACGTTACCCGGTCGACCGATCCCCATGTCGGTTGATCGAGCTTCGGCCGACTGTAAGAACCCTTAGTTTCTGTTTGGGACGGTCGACCGTGGGCTTGCAACGGTCAATTTTTTTGAAAGCCGATCTACCGACCGGTCGACCGTGAGCTAAATTTCAGCCCAAACGGCTAGTTTTTTAAACACGTTTTAAAACGTGATTTTCTTCTCCAAACGAATTGGATTTGGGTCTAATCTTTCCTAATTATTCATAATAACAGTTTACCTTTTAATCCCTACCTTTATCCTATAAATAGGGATGATTAGGGTTGAGAAGATTACAACAATCTTTGCGAAAGAAATCAAAGTTTGAGTCTATTTAAAAGAAGTTTTTGCTCTCAGTTTTTGTGCTCAAAATTCTCTCTTTTCTCTGCAGTTTTTGATTCAAAACTCTCTTCAATTTAGTTTTATTTTTCACTTACAAAACTTGAGCTTCAATCCTATACATTATTCTCTAGGGTTTTTGTAAGGAAAAAAGTTTTTCAAAAGAGAGTTTGTGGTCTTTTGATCACCAAGATATTATTGTATTTGTGGCTCCACTACCTCTGGACTAGAGGAGTGTGATTGAGGAGTTGGGTACTCCGTTGTGGTTGTAATCCTTTGTGGAAGTTATAGTGGTTCGAAAATCCTTTAGGATGAAGGCGGGGACGTAGAGCTGGGTGCTCGAACCTCGAAACAAATCTTTGTGTTTGCGATTAGTTTATTTGTGTTATTTACTTGCTTTCCATTCATTATTATATTGTCAATCAATATTCTCACAACAAGATTGCATTGCGCACCTCAAACTATTATTTAGAGGAATCACGAGGAAGGAGTTCAGAGCCCTTCACGGGGTATTCGGCTTCTAATCTTGTTTCGGGTGATCGTTGCATCATATCATTTTAAATTTGTGCATTGATTAGCATTATCACCTATTCACCCCCCTCTAGGTGATTTCAATTGGTTTCAGCTAGGACTCTAGTTTTTGGCTTCACATCCTTAGAGAGATCTTAAAATTTGCTAATCACTATTTTCATATCTTCATTCATACACTAGTAAAGATGGCTGATAACATTAAGACCCCTCTCAAATTTGATGGACTCAATTTTCTCATATGGAAAGTTAGGATGAACATTTTTCTACAATCTCTAGGTAGCCTAGTTGCTAAGTCTTTGATCAAACCATTTAGCAAACCCGAAGGTGAGGAGGACACTTGGTCTGAACTTACCTCCAAGGAATTTGATGCTAATTCGAAGGCTCAAAATGCCCTACTTTTAGCTTTGAATGAGGATGACTTAACATGGGTTATCCACTGCAAATCCGCCTATGAGATTTGGCAATACTTATTGGTCACTCATGAGGGAACATCACAAATCAAGAGAGCTAAAATAGATATCTTGCGTTTCTAATATGAAAGTTTTAGAATGCTAGATGATGAATCTTTTGATGATATGATTACCAAGTTTACTAAGATTACAAATGCTCTTTCTTCTATAGGTGATGATATAAGCAACGACCAAAAGCTGCGTAAAGTGATTCGTGCTCTTCCTTCGTCATAGGAAATCAAAGCTACCACCTTGAAGGAGTTGAATAACAAAGACGAGATGGAGCTCATAAGTCTTATTGGAAATCTTAAGACTCATGAGATGGAGAAGAAGGCTAGAGAAGAAGCGATACCTCAAAAGAAAAAGTTTATAACTTTCAAGTCTTCCTCCACCAGCTATGATGATGAAGAAGATGAAGAAGATAATGAAGAGCTATCTCTCCTTGTGAGAAATGTAAAGAGAATGTACCGCACAAATAAGCTCAACTATAGAAGGCGATGGGAAGGGAAGGAGGAGAAAAGGATCATATGCTACAACTGTCAGAAACCTGGACACATCATGGCCGATTGTCCAGATTTCAAGAAAAAGATGCCTTCCTCCTTGAAGCAAAAGAGGCCGGTTGAAAAGAAGGTGTACAAAGCCACTTGGGATTCGAAAAGTGAATCCGAAGATGAAGTCGACACTGCAAATGTGTGTTTCATGGAAAACACACCCAAGGTAACTTCCCAACCACTTGATGATGAAAGTGAAATAAGTAGAGAAATGTTAGTACATGCTTTCGTTGAACTTTCAGAAAGTTTTGATGATAAAAAGTTAGAGTGTTCAAAATTGAAAAAGGAAATTGAAATGCTTAAAAATCAACTTGCCATTTCTTCAAAAGAAAAGGATGAACTATCTTCTAATCTTATTTCAACACAAAGAGATTTTGATGCCTATAGAGTTGCTTGTAAAACTAAATATCCTAAAATTGATGAAAATGAATTTTTCATGTTAAAAACTAAAATCAATGATTTGGGAAATGTTTTAAAAGAATGTGCTTTTAACACTACTAAATTAGAAGAAATGTTTTCAAAGAAGCATATGCACACTCCACATGCTAAAAATGATAAAACTTCATGCCAAAACTTCACATGCTCATCATGCTAACACATCACATGTCAATCATGCTAAAACTACTCATGCCACAATTCACATGTTCATAAGCCACATACTCATTATGCTTTTAAATATGGAAGAATTTATAAATGTACTTATTGTGGCCGGAATGGCCATTTAACTAAATTTTTCTATGATCATATAAATAGTACAAATAATCTTGTGTGGGTTCGAAATGCTAATGCTTTAGGACCCAAGAAAATATGAGTACCAAAATTAAGTCTTAAATTATTTGATGTAGGTACACACCAAGGCTCCAATACGTAAGGAGCAGTGGTACCTTGATAGTGGTTGTTCAAGTCATATGACATGGGACATCAACAATTTCACAACCCTATCAAGGTACATTGAAGGTGGCACCGTCACCTTCGGAGATGACTCCAAGGGCACCATCATCGGTATAGGTAACATTAAGATTGGTGCATCTCCTTTAATAGAAAATGTAGTTCTTATTGATGGGTTTAAACATAACTTGCTTAGTATTAGTCAACTATGTAATCGTGGTCTCAAAGTTGTGTTTGATGAATCTTCTTGCAAAATTTTTGATTGTAAAACCAATGATTGTATTCTTACTAGATTTCGTGAAAATAATGTCTATATTATTGACATGCTTAATTTGGATTGTTCTACTAAATGTTTAAATGCTTTTGATGAGATTTCATGGTTATGGCATAGAAGATTAGAACATGCATCTTTTGATCACCTTGCTAGAATTAATTCTAAGGACTTGGTGAGGGCCTTCCTTGTTTGAAGTTTGAAAAAGACCGCATTTGTGGTGCGTGCTAACTTGGGAAACAAACTAAGTCTTCTTTCAAACCAATCAAAGATATCATGTCATCTAGGCCTTTAGAATTAATTCACATGGATCTTTTTGGACCAACTAAAACTAAAAGCTTAATGAAAGTAGATATGTTTTTGTTTTAGTCGATGATTTTTCTTGTTTCACTTGGGCTTTCTTTTTGGAGCATAAAGATCAAACTTTTTCGCATTTTAAGATTTTTCAAAAGAGCGTTGAAAAAGAAAAAGGATTTTCGATTTTACGGATAAGAAGTGATAGAGGTGGTGAGTTTGTCAACCAACTCTTCATGACTTATTGTGATGAAAAGGGAATTAAGCATGAAATGTCATGTCCTAGAACTCTACAACAAAATGGAGTAGTCGAACCGAAGAATAGAACTCTTCAAGAAATGGCTAGGACTACGATAAGTGAATATGGGCTCCCTCAATACTGATGGGCCGAAGCCGTAAACACCGCATGCTACATATCACACCGTATTTATTTGTGTAAAAATACTTTCAAAACCTCTTTTGAAATCTATCATTTAAGAAAACCAAATGTTTCATACTTTAAAGTTTTTGGATGTAAGTATTTTGTTTTGAACATCAAAGATAATTTGGGTAAATTTGATGCTAAGGCTTATATAGCAATCTTTGTTGGCTATTCTAGTACTAGCAAAGCATATAGAGTATTCAATAAATCACCTCATACCATTGAAGAATCTATGCATGTTAAATTTGAAGAATCTAATGCTTTTGTTAAGAATGTTGTAGAGATTGACTCATTAGGTGAGGACATGGAGAAAATACCCTTGAAGGACTCACCCATCCAAGTAGACAAGTAAGAACCTATTGATAAAGTTCAAAAGGATGAAGTGGAACATTCACAACCACTTCCTAAAGATTGGAGATACGCCTCAAATCATCCCAAAGATCTCATCATAGGTGATGTATTAAAAGGGTAACCACTCGTTCCAAACTCCATGATTTGTGTGGGAATTATGCTTCCATATCTCATTTTGAACCCAAAAACATCCTCGAAGTCAAGGGTGACTCATATTGGTTGCTAGCTATGCAAGAAGAGCTCAATCAATTTGAGCGCAACCAAGTTTGGCACCTTGTTCCTAGACCCCATGATAGACCAATAATTGGTACTAAGTGAATTTTTAGGAACAAGTTGGATGAGTCAGGAAATGTTATTAGGAATAAGGCTAGGTTAGTGGCCCAAGGTTACACTCAAGTTGAAGGAATCGACTTTGAGGAGACCTTTGCACCCGTAGCACGGCTAGAAGCCATACAGATCACACTAGCTTATGCATCTTATAAAAATTTTAAACTTTTTCAAATGAATGTAAAAGGTGCATTTTTAAATGGTTTTATTGATGAGGAAGTTTATGTTGAACAACCTCCCGTTTTTGTGGATCATGTTCATCCAAATTTTGTTTTCAAACTAGATAAAGCATTGTATGCTTTAAAACAAGCTCCAAGAGCTTGGTAAGAAAGGCTTTCTAGTTTTCTTCTTTCAAATGATTTTGTTAAAGGCAAAGTAGACACCACATTATTTACTAAACATGTTGATAGTGACATTCTTATAGTTCAAATATATGTTGATGATATAATCTTTGGTTCTACTAATGAGTTACTTTGCAAGGAGTTTGAATAATGTATGCAACGTGAATTTGAGATGTCATTGATGGGAGAATTGAACTATTTTCTTGGACTCCAAATCAAGCAAATGCGTGATGGGATTTTCATATGTCAAGCCAAGTACTCCAAGGAACTCATCAAGAAATTTGGGCTTGAAGACTCAAAAATTTGCAACACTCCCATGGCCACCACCACCAAGCTTGATAAGGATGACCAAGGTAAGTGTGTTGATATAAAATTATATAGAAGTATGATTGATAGTTTGTTGTATTTAACAGCTAGTAGGCTGGATATTATGTTTAGTATGTGTCTTTGTGCTCTATTCCAATCTTGTCCCAAAGAATCTCATTTAATTGCGGTAAAATGCATTATTCGTTATGTTAAGGGCACTATTGGAATGGGTCTATGGTATCTGAAAACCAGAGATCTCTCAATGACGAGCTTTTAGGATGCCGACTATGCAAGTTGTAGAGTGGATAGGAAGAGTACTAGTGGAACATGTCAATTTCTTGGTAATTGTCTTGTTTCATGGTCTTCCAAGAAATAAAATTCGGTAGCCCTCTCAACCGTCGAGGCGGAGTATGTTGCGGCGGGGGCTTGTTGTGCACAAGTCTTTTGGATGAAACATACTCTCCTTGATTATGATTTGCATTATGACCATATAAAAATATTTTGTGATAATACTAGTACTATTCATATGACTAAGAATGCAAATCAATATAGTAAGACTAAGCACATTGAGATTCGATATCACTTCCTTAGAGATTATTTTGAGAAAGGTGATATTGATATTGATTATGTTTCTTCTGATTTTCAACTTGCCGATATTTTCACTAAACCACTTGACTATAATAGATTTTCTTTTATATGTGGTGAACTAAATGTTTGTGTTGTTGAATAAGGAAGTTTTCTTGCTAACATATCCCTTTTTGATGTATGACAAAAAGGGGGAGAAATATGTGCTTTATTGGCTTGGGTTTATGATTTGGTGTTTTATAGTTACTTGCAAATATGATTTGGTGTTTTATGGTTGCTTGCAAAATTTTCAAAAATTCAAAATTTTTCTCATAATAAATTGTTTTATACTTGTGTAATATAGCATTATTTGAGGGGGAGTTTTTACCTCTCATTTATATCTTGTGTTATAGCCTATATATTTTGTCATCATCAAAAAGGGGGAGATTGTTGGCCCAAAAGGTTACACTCTCTATTTGTTTAAGTTTTGATGATAACAAAACACATAGAAGCTATTTGGTACTAATAAGTTGTTTTAGAATGAGTTTCGGGTTTGTACTAGTTTTGATGGTTTTTCAGCATATTGCAAGGATAATGGCGCTAAAAGTATGTTGATAGGTAAATGACGCAAGAGGACATTTTCATAGGAGAGGAGGTTCTACTTTGGCATAACGCGGCTCGTAGACTTCTTTTATATTTTTAGTTTGTTAAATGATAGTGTATAGTGTTGAAGCTCAATATTCCCCACACACAAGATTTTGCACATAATTTTCTAAAGATACTTTTCTTTATATAAAAACCTATTTTAATATTTGAAAACTCTGTTTTATGTAGTGTACTAAGTCTTCATCAAAACTATTTTTGAAAATTAATTAGATCTTTTAAATCATTCTGAAAAATAGTCTGTTTTGACTTGTTGCGGTCGACCGGACGGTCGACCGGCTTTGTTCAGGTCAGAACGGTCGACCGGGCGGTCGACCGCACTTCTGACCGTTTGGGTGTGTGCATGTGTGCACGTTACCCGGTCGACCGGGCGGTCGGCCGGTCCATGTCGGTCGACCGAGCTTCGGCCGAATGTAGGCACCCTTAGTTTCTGTTTGGGACGGTCGACCGGGCGGTCGACCGTGGGCTTGCAACGGTCAATTATTTTGAAAACCGGTCGACCGTGTGCTAAATTTCAGCCCAAACGGCTAGTTTTTTAAACACGTTTTAAAACGTGATTTTCTTCTCCAAACGAATTCTAAGGCTGGATTTGGGTCTAATCTTTCCTAATTATTCATAATAACAGTTTACCTTTTAATCCCTACCTTTATCCTATAATTAGGGATGATTAGGGTTGAGAAGATTACAACAATCTTTGCAAAAGAAATCAAAGTTTGAGTCTATTCAAAAGAAGTTTTTGCTCTCAGTTTTTGTGCTCAAAATTCTCTTTTTTCTCTGAAGTTTTTGATTCAAAACTCTCTTCAATTTCATTTTATTTTTCACTTACAAAACTTGAGCTTCAATCCTATACATTATTCTCTAGGGTTTTTGTAAGGAAAAAAGTTTTTCAAAAGAGAGTTTGTGGTCTTTTGATCACCAAGATATTATTGTATTTGTGGCTTCACTACCTCTGGACTAGAGGAGTGTGATTGAGGAGTTAGGTACTCCCTTGTGGTTGTAATCCTTTGTGGAAGTTATAATGGTTCGAAAATCCTTCTGGGTGAAGGCGGGGACATAGAGCTGGGTGTTCAAACCTCAAAACAAATCTCTGTGTTTGCGATTGGTTTATTTGTGTTATTTACTTGCTTTCCATTCATTATTATATTGTCAATCAATACTCTTACAACAAGATTGCATTGCGCACCTCAAACTCTTATTTAGAGGAATCACGAGGAAGGAGTTCAGAGCCCTTCGCGGGGTATTCGGTTTCTATTCTTGTTTCGGGTGATCGTTGCATCATATCATTTTAAATTTGCGCGTTGATTAGCATTATCACCTATTCACCCCCTCTAGGTGATTTCACGCGTTTCTTCAGTAAATTAATAGATGCGTCCCCACTCCGAGTGAGGACTACGTCTCTAAAGCAACATGACCCCTGAGTCTATAAAACTTGCATTCAATCTTTACTTCTACAATCGTTCAACAGTACACTGGCATAAGCAGACGACTGTTTATCCCTGATTAACCAGTACACCAGCAACCAGCTCAGAGCACTGAGAAGGTCTAGACTGCGTATCTAGACACTCACCACGATCATCTCTGGTGGCTTCAAAGGGTTTTATAGTAACTCACGAAGGCCACATTCCAGACAGATCAAGCTCAGGGCATCTCAAATGATTGTCAGTCTAATCATGAGAAATATGAATCCAACTAAAGTCCAAAGTATCTCAAAATCTGTCCCAGTTAACCGCGGATTGAAAACTTTGGAGGGGGTTCTGTAGACTGTCCAAAAGTCATTGAGGATAAGTCATCAGAAAGCAATCCAAACTACAGACGCAGGGCTAATCATAGCCACTACCTCAGCACCAAGACGCGAGGGTCGAAACCCGCGTCTCAGCATTATTGCAGTAGCATCACTACAGTACCAAGATGCGAGGGTCGAAACTCGCATCTCTACTTTACCACAGTAACCAAGACGCAGAGCCTGGAGCCCACGTCACACACAAAACTTGACGCAGAATTTGAAGCTCACATTTCAACCAAATATGAAGTTCAAGCGTTACCTCAATGGCTAAACTCGAGGCCAAAGCCCACGTTTCAACTACAGATGAACCCTACGTCTCGGTTATAACTACCCTCATTACTGGGTCAATTACTGCCCACGTAATGAGGGAGTTAACCCCCATTGTGGAGTATTTTTAGGGGACACTTTTACCCCCTGAAATCTCTATAAATAGCCCAGTTTTCTATTGGGGTCGGGGGAGAAAATTTGGTCAGAAGAACTTTAGTTGTAAGCCGTAGAAGGACTAAAATCTCTAGCTAAAAGAAAGAGAGAGTTCAACTCTTCTAACAACTTGTTGCGTCTAAATTTGTTCTTTCCTAAAGTCTCTTTGAGATTCTTGTTAGACAGAAGCTTTGTTACTTCGTCCACCATCCAAAGAGAAGATTCCCAAGAAGTCTTGACATTCACTCGGTCAACGAAAAATAAGATTCACTTTCCATTGACACATTAAGAACTCGGTATTAAACAAAGGAGAGATTTGAGCTTGAATATCTCCCCTCTTGTAAAAGAATTATTGATCCATTGTAATTTTCTTTACCATCAAATAAAGAATTTACACCTCGATCTTCAATTTTCTCACCAAACATTAGCCTTCTCATGTTTCCCAATTTTGAAGTGAATACCAACCTCATTGTTCTGTCCAAATTGTAGGAATGATCCTTGTACTCCCCAACATTATCAATTTGGAGCACCTTAGTTTTTCTACTGGTCTTTTTCTCTATCATATTCTTCCACTTCACCAATATATCTAGGACTTCAATCTTTGTCTCATAAGGTATACTGAACAACGCTTAGATAAATTATCAATAAACGAGATAAAATACTAATGGTTAACAAGTGATGCAGTCTTGGTTGGACCCGAAACATCAACATGAACATAATCAAGAGTACCATCTGAGCAGTGAGTTGAGTGTCAAATTTCACCTTCGTCTTCTTATCCAGAGCAAAATTTTCACCAAATTTTGAACTACAGGTAGATGCACCTTCCAATAATTCTTATTTTGCAAACGCTTTCAAGAAATTCAAACCATTTTGTTCGAGCCTCATCTGCTATAACCTGGTAGAGTTGTCTTTCAAATGTTCTGAGCTGTCAAATTTCCAGTAATTGCGCTATCCTTTAAGTAGTATAAGTGTTGCGTCGAATGCTTTTCAGAACTATTAATGTGCCACTATATATCTTGAGAACAGCTTCTCTAAGAATCCCACTTAGGCCCTATGCCTCCAAAGCTCCAACTGAAACCAAATTCCTCTGCAACTGAGGTACATACCCACATCTTTCAACTCTCTCATCATCCCATCAAAAACTTGATGCGAACTATAACTATCCCTTCAATCTAGCATCTGTGTCCATTGCCGAACGTCACCAAGTCTCCATCTAGTTTTTCAAAACTAGCAAACCACCTTGGCTGGGACAAACATGATAGGTAGCACCCGTATCCAAAATTCACTCAGATTTCTCTGAACAACAACCAATAGAGATGATTGAAAGTGAATAACTAGATAAGTCAGAATCATTACCATTATGTGCCAGTGCAATGTTAGCTTCTGATTTAAACTCCTTCTTCAGCTTGAGTTTTGGACCATCAATCTTTTAGCGTCCTTCTTCTTTGCAAAAAGCACTCTAGTTCTTCTTCAAATCTTCACAATGACCAGTTTTGGACTTTTCAAAAATTTTCTTGCACTTCTGATGATTGAAACCCATCCCTAGTGTAGTCATCGCCTTTACTGTTGTACTATTGAAAGAAGATTGCTTGTCCTTCCTTCTCACTTCGTGATTCACAAGAGCAGCTGACACATCACTATAGTTAAGTGATTATTTACCATTGATAAGGTTAGGATGAATGTCTCATACTCTTCATCAGGAAGAGATTTCAAAAAATCAACATCTTATCCTCTTTCTCGATCACCACATTCACATTAACTAGGTCTGCAAGAAGTTTTGTGTAGTTATTCATGTGATCAGCAAAAGTGAGTCTTTTCTTCACTTGGAAGCGGTAAAGCCTCTGTAAATCACCTAGAAGGGGGGTGAATAGGTGATGAGCTAATCTAAAGGTCAATAATGCGGAATTAAAAACTTATTTAATGCAAATTAAACTTCTTAAACTAAACACCACGTATAACACAAGAGTGTAGTCGAATTTCCCGTGAAGGGCTCTGGACTAACTCCTCAAGATTTCTCTAAATAAGAGTTGAGGTGCCGCGTTGGCTCTCTTTGTTGAATACAAGTGTTAGCAAATAAACCCCAAGCATATAACAATTGAGCACACAATATATCAAGCATATAAAGATAAAGACAATATTAGCATGCAAGATATAAACAAGTAAGAGATACAGAGAGCAATCGCAAACACGGGAGATTTGTTTCGAGATTCGAGCACACTTGCTCTACGTCCCCGCCTTCAACACTTGAAGGATTTTCACTATAAATTGATCCCACCGGATCACTCGGTGCCGCAACACCTACAAGGCGAGTTCACACTTGAACTCCTTGGACTCTCTAGTCCCGAACACACCGCAAGCCCACAAGCTTGTCGAGGCCGCACCTTAAACAAAGACTTCACATATGAACTCGAAACACCGCGAACCCGCAAGTCCGCCTCCTCAAAGACAAGAATGAGAACTTTGGTGATCACAACACTTTGATCACCTAAAATTACTCTCACAATAACACTCCAATAGGTAGATATAGCAATAGATAGCTCAAGTGTTGTGTGAGAAAACTAGGATAGAAATGATGGAGGAAAACTCACGAAGATCACTTTTGAAAAACTCTTGATAAACTATCCTTTTGAATGGAAGTATTTGGCTCAAATATAAGTGGAGAAAAACACCTAATAGAGTAGAAAAAACTGGCTCAAAACCCACTTGAAAATCTTAGATAAAACATCCCCAAAAGCCCTATTTATATAGGGCTAAAAAAACTAGCCGTTGGGGCATTTTTTCAGCCCTGGCGGCTGACGGTCGACCGGACCGGTCGACCGCCAATGGTCAGAATTCTGACCGTTGGAGCCTCGGTCGACCGGCCCGGTCGACCGCTGCCTGGAACAGAGAGCAGAGCTCTCTGCCGGTCGACCGGCCCGGTCGACCGGGGCTTTCCAAAGAGCAGAAGCTCTCTGGCGGTCGACCGGCCCTCCAGCAGACCTGGCGTGCAGTTCTGTGCACATCGATCGACCGTCCCGGTCGACCGACTCCAAGCTCAGTCGACCGGCCCGGTTGACCGACAGAAGCCAGACAGGACATTTTTGGAAAAAGAAAACTTGGTATTTTGACACAAATAAAATCTCATAAAATCACCAAAAATCTACAAAAATAGTTTCAGTATTATACTTGGATAAACAAACATGTTTGAGCAAAATCAAGACATGTTACAAACAATTTGAACTATTTTTATAACTTAGAAATTTGGGTAAAAATAAAACTGTATTTTTCCAAAATTGGTTTTTCCAAAACTTCTCCAAATACAAAAACAAGGTATTTTAAACACTTTAAAGCATAGGGTGTATGGATATGATCCATTACACATACATGGTGAAATATCTATGTTTTTGACAATAAGCACTAAACATGATTTTGGTTAAAGACATGTATACTTTGAATTCCAAAATCCAAATCGGTATTTTTTTCAAAATGAAAATCTTTTATGAAAGCACAACTAAATCAAGAGTGTGTATATGATATACTTGAGCAATCCACCGACTATTCTATCCTTTACATTTTAACTAAAAACAAAATCTTAAAAATAAACCTAGACACAAGCCTTGATCTTGAAGGTCTTCACTTGAAGTCTTCTCATCTTTCTTGACTTGGTCCAAACTTGATCCAAAGAGCTAAACTCCTCTTGAGTACTTGATGTGGTCTTGATGCATAGGCTCTTGAATCAAACCGTGCTAGCTCCAAAACTTGACTTTAAATCCTTTATTAAAGCTAAACACCAACTAAGATCTTGATCACAAATCTGAGACTAAAAAAGCACAAGATCATTAGTACTATAACTACATGAGTTGATCATCATCTAAACTAGAGTGATGGGCCTTTGGGCCAACAATTTCCCCCTTTTTGATGATGACAAAACTCATGAAGTTTTATATGCATGGATTAAAGTAAAGCTTCAAATAAGCTCCCCCTTAACTCATGCATAACAATAAATAAACAAATATGCAATGAAAGCTCATAAATATGTATGCAAATATAAGGAGATAAACATGCATAAGAAAGCATGAAACACATCAAATTCTTTTTCTCCTCTTTGCAAAACAAAGTAATATGCATAAACAAAAATTCTTCTCCCCCTTTATGTATAAAGAAAGGAAAACATGCATATATACTAAAATACATCTCCCCCTTTTTGTCAATCATCAACAAAGGCGTTAAAGTAAACATAAAACAATGTTCTCCCCCTCAAAGGGGTGAACTCAAATCAATAAAGAGATATATGCGATATACATTCATGAAGAGGAAGACGCTAAGTTAACTTCCTTACATACATGCATTACATGAAGAAGGGATGACAAGCCCTAATTCACATAACACATAATATGCAATGCATAAGAGGAGATGTGAAGCTCCCCTACACACATGTACCGCATAAAGAAGAGTTGTTAAGCTCCTCAATATAAGATACACTTAACATGAATCTATATGTAGAAGAGATGTTAAGCTCTCCTTACATATAGGCAATATAAATCAAAACATTTTTAATATTTCTTATTAAAACAAAATTTTGAATTTTCTTAATAAAACAAATTTTGAAATATCTTAGTAAATCAAATTTTAAGATACCAATTGTAAATAAACATTATAAATTTTGAATTTTAATTGTAATTGAAACATTTTATTAATTGAAATTACAATGAAATTTTGATACAGATTGCAATCTTGATACCAATGAAAGAAAGTACTTTATATTTTGATACCAATATAAATTTTCAGGGATACCAATTGAACTAAATAATTTAATAGATACCAATTGAAACATATTGTACATTTTGATATCAATAAAGAATACCCATTGTAAAAAAATACCAATTGAAGATAACGCATAAGCTTGAAAAAATATCAATTGAGAAATCAATTGAAAATTAAGATTTGAAGTAAGCTTAGCATAAACATACTTTGTACTTTAAATGTGTAAATATCTTGAAAATCAAGTATAAATATATGTATTTGAGTGTGCTTGATTTTCAAAACATATATATGTATGGAAAAGACAATACCAATAGGAATTGATATTACGAAAATTATGAAGCATACATATATAGGAAACAAAATATGAGTATATACAAAAAAAAATATCAATTGAGATACCAATTAAAAATAACAATGTAAATCAAGTATATAACTCATAACTACCACCTTTTATATGCACAAGATAAAGGATTTTTCAATAAAGCTTAGAAGACATACTCGCCCATCCGTCCACCCATAACGGGATTGGTAGGAGTTTTCAAAAATAGGATTTTGAAATATTTTTATAGAGAAAACACTACCAAATGAAGAATAAATAACTAGTTAGATTAATTTTTGAAAAACTAGTTAAAGATCCTTCTAAAACATGAAACCAAATCATATGTATATCATGAAACATACTAAATACGCAAGAAGTGACACTCGAAATCTATAAGGCTCAAAAATAATCATGAAACAAAGTCATGAATAAACAAATAAAGTGTAAGTGCACAAGAATCATGTAATTAGCATTTTTTATGAAAATAGTCAATGAAGCTCAAAATAAACATCATTTTATCAAACAAATCATGAAAATTCATTTTTCATTTGAACATAACTTCTAGGTATATGTATGATTTATCCAAAACTAACAATATGCATGCATATCCCAAATATAAAAAGAGTCCATAATATAAATTGCAGGAAGGCAAATGACTCAAGGGGCATACATGTATATTTATTAGTTTTGACTAAAAAAATCATATACATGAAGTAAAACATGAAAATAGGCAAAACAAGTGTAAATGAGAGAATCATCAAAACTAGGCTATACATATGCATATAGTGAGTACAAATGAACAATGGAGTGCAAATGTATATGAAGCAAATGTATATGAATCAAATGTTGCTCACTACTTGTACATGTATATATTCACGTTTTGATAAAAACTACATTTAAACTAGTATTTACCACATGAAGCACAAAATAAAACATGAACATGCTAGAAAAAATCATGTATGTAAAAGCATGTAAACAAAGTAGGAGTTTTAGAGATAGTTACCAAACTAAGAAACTATGCTCTAATTCTCCAAAACATGGTGGTCGTCCCACCAAACCTCCTTGATAGCGGTGCATCAAATGTGTGTCCATCAAGTCCATGCATCCACCACCAAGGCACGAACTCTCTCACGTCGTGTGAGAGCCCGCACCTACATCAAATAAACAAGGTGGGGATTTTGGTACCCATTTTCTTTTGGGTCCACGGGGGTTAGCATTGTAGGGAACCCAAACATTCTTATTAGCAAAATTTGAAGAATTTATTCTATCATAATAAAATCTTGCTAAATGGCCTTTGCGGCCGCAATGTGTACACTTGTACACTCTAGGATGCATCTGTGTATGAGTGTGATCGTGGCGTGCAAAATGTGCATATGCATGATGTGGGTGTTGTGCATAAACATGGGAAACTTATTTCTTTTGAAACAAAGATTCCAATCTTTTATAATTAAATGCACATTTGCTCAAAGTTGAGCTCAAACAATCAATTTTATTTTTCAAAAATTTAACTTCATTTTTATCAATGGTTGTGATATGAAGAGCATAATCAATAGTCTTTTTCTTTTTAGAAACATTTACTTTTTCTTTTTCAACCATTTTTCTTTTCAAAGTGGTATTTTCATGCAAAGCAATTTCCTTTTATTTTTTCACCAAAATAATTTTATTTTTTAAAGAAGTGTTTCCTTTACAAAGATCATTCAATTTAGAAAGCAAGGAAATATTTTCATTTTTCAAACTTTCATTTTCCTTTTCAATGCATGCAACTTTATTTTTAAAAAATCATTTTCTTTTAATATGCAATCAAATTTCCTTTTCAAATTCTTGTTATCCTGTTTAAGCAATTCATATTTTTCTAAGAGTTGTTGACAAAATGATACTAGTTCATTATAAGGCATATCAACATCTTCTTCTATCTCGGATTTGGTACCTCAAGGGGTTATCCCCTTGAATTATGTAGCACACGTTGAAAGCGTCACTTCCAACATCCGAGTCGCTCCCCGCATAATATTGTTCTTGTTCGCCAAGGAAGAGAATTGTGTTCCAAACTACAAAAGGCGAATCAAGATTAGCAACCCTAGATAAATAATCATCATTTAGGGTAGATCTTAAAGCATGTAGGGCTTTTGCATTAGCCTCAATATTTTTATCATTTAAACAATAAGAATCTCTAGTAGTGGCAAAATAAACATTAATACCTAGGGCTTTGAGGTATAAGGACATCTTAACCTTCCAAGTTTGGATGTTAAGAATGTCAAATGTGGGAGGTGACATGAAATCCATGGTGTGTGTACAAATATTGTGATTAGTTAAAAATGAGAATCTTTAACTCTAGGTTGTAAGACCCAAATCAAGAGCACTTGGCTCTGATACCAATTGTAAATCTCCTAGAAGGGGGTGAATAGGTGATGAGCTAATCTAAAGGTCAATAATGCGGAATTAAAAACTTATTTAATGCAAATTAAACTTCTTAAACTAAACACCACGTATAACACAAGAGTGTAGCTAGATTCCCAGTGAAGGGCTCTGGACTAACTCCTTAAGATTCCTCTAAATAAGAGTTGAGGTGCCGCGTTGGCTCTCTTGGTTGAATACAAGTGTTAGCAAACAAACCCCAAGCATATAACAATTAAGCACATAATATATCAAGCCTATAAAGATAAAGACAATATTAGCATGCAAGATATAAACAAGTAAGAGATACAGAGAGCAATTGCAAACACGGGAGATTTGTTTCGAGGTTCGAGCACACTTGCTCTACGTCCCCTCCTTCAACACTTGAAGGATTTTCACTATAAACCGATCCCACCGGATCACTCGGTGCCGCAACACCTACAATGCGAGTTCATACTTGAACTCTCCTTGAACTCTCTAGTCCCGAACACACCACAAGCCCACAAGCTTGTCGAGGCCGCACCTCAAACAAAGAGTTCACACACGAACTCGAAACACCGCGAAGCCACAAGTCCGCCTCCTCAAAGACAAGAATGAGAACTTTGGTGATCACAACACTTTGATCACCTAAAATTACTCTCACAATAACACTCCTATAGGTAGATACAGCAATGGAGTTGTGTGAGAAAACTAGGATAGAAATGATGGAGGAAAACTCACGAAGATCACTTTTGAAAAACTCTTGATAAACTCTCCTTTTGAATGGAAGTATTTAGCTCAAATACAAGTGGAGAAAAACACTTAATAGAGTTGAAAAAACTGGCTCAAAATCCTCTTGAAAATCTTGGATAAAACAGCCCCAAAAGCCCTCTTTATATAGGGCTAGAAAAACAAGCCGTTGGGGTATTTTTTCAGCCCTGGAGGCTGACGGTCGACCGGTCCGGTCGACCGCCAACTGTCAAAATTCTGATCGTTGGAGCCTCGGTCGACCGGCCCGGTCGACCGCTGCCTGGAATAGAGAGTAGAGCTCTCTGCCGGTCGACCGGCCTGGTCGACCGCGGCTTTCCAGAGAGCAGAAGCTCTCTGGCGGTCGACCGGGTCGGTCGATCGGCCCTCCAGCAGAAGGGGCGTGCACGTTCTGTGAACGTCGGTCGACCGTCCCGGTCGACCGACTCCAAGGTCGGTCGACCGGTAGAAGCCAGACTGGACATTTTTGGGAAAAGAAAACTTGGTATTTTGACACAAATAAAATCCCATAAAATCACTAAAAATCTACAAAAATAGTTTCAATATTATACTTGGATAAACAAACATGTTTGAGCAAAATCAAGACATGTTACAAACAATTTGAACTATTTTTGTAATTTAGAAATTTTGGCTAAAAACAAAAACTGTATTTTTCTAAAATTGGTCTTTCCAAAACTTCTCCAAATACAAAAACAAAATATTTTAAACACTTTGAAAGCATAAGGTGTATGGATATGATCTACTACACATACATGGTGAAATATCTATGTTTTTGACAATAAGCACTAAATATGGTTTTGATTAAAGACATGTATACTTTGAATTCCAAAAACCAAATCGGTATTTTTTTCAAAATGAAAACCTTTTATGAAAACACAACTAAATCAAGAATGTGTGTATATGATATACTTGAGCAATCTACCAACTATTCTATCCTTACATTTTAACTAAAAACAAAATCTTAAAACAAACCTAGACACAAGCCTTGATCTTGAAGGTCTTCACTTGAAATCTTCTCATCTTTCTTGACTTGGTCCAAACTTGATCCAAAGAGCTAGACTCCTCTCGAGTACTTGATGTGGTCTTGATGCATAGGCTCTTGAATCAAACCGTGCTAGCTCCAAAACTTGACTTTAAATCCTTTGTTGAAGCTAAACACCAACTAAGATCTCGATCACAAATATGAGACTAAATAAACACAAGATCATTAGTACTATAACTACATGAGTTGATCATCATCAAAACTAGAGTGATGGGCCTTTGGGCCAACAGCCTCATCTTCAGATGAATCGAGTCCCGATGCTCTTCGTCAGATACTTTCTTTTAAGGATCTCCCAAATCTTCCTTGCAGAAGTCTCATATATTACATGATACTTGATGTCTTGTGTCAAACAAGGCCTAATGATGCCACACGCTATCCAATTCATCTTCTCCCAATCTTTTTCTGAAGTCTCCCCTGGCTTCTTTTTCCAAACGTAGAGCCTTCAAGGTTTGATACCGTCAGTGCATCCATCACCTCACACCTCTGCATTATAAAATTATTTGTGCCATTAAACTTTATGACATTAATTTTCACCTTGGACTGATTAACCTCGGTCATATCTCCTCCAAAAAGACACCAAACACAAAATGGAAAACCAAACAGAAATAGATCCAAACTAGATAAAGATAGAATCTTTACTTCAAAGTGAAAATCTAGAAGAGTTTTCGAAGTGATCTACTCCATCAAATCCGATTCCACGAGCAATCCAAAACGCTATTCTGAGATCGACACACGATCTACACCGAACAATCGCAATTGCTCTGAGATCGACACATGATCTACAGACCACGATACTGTTGGAATGACATACGATCCCACGCGGAACCTGAGAAGATCTGATACCACTTGTTGCGTCCACCGGAGGATTTCCTAATCAGTCGATCACCCAAAATCAGCGTTCCCAACGCCGAGACAATCACAAAATAATATGACATGAGCTGAAATACAAAAGAGAAGATAAGAAACAAACTATTTAACGAGGCTCGAAAATGTACTACGTCCTCGGGCAGAAGGGAGAGATTATTATTCAAACAATCGAGTTATAAGGGTTACAAATTGATCCGGAGATCTCTCAGCTATGTAAATTAGCCGTAGAATTCCCTTAAACAAACTAACCCTAAAACTCTCAACAATCGATTTCATATCTCTCCAAAAGTTCCAATCAAAGGGGACAATACCCCTCATTATATAGCCAGAGGAACAACTAATGGAAGGAAACCCAATTTGGATCGAAATTCGATTTCAAAAACAATAACTTGAAACCAACTTAAAATAGCTAGAGCCCGACGCGTGGTTGACCAGGCAGTCGATCGGCTTAATGTAGCGGTCGTTCGCTAACCTAATTTTGTCCTGTGCCACTTGTGCACTCTTCTCGGAGCGACCGCCCGATTGACCGACTGCAAACTTTGTTTTTATCATCCTCTGGGTAGTCGATCGGGCGATCGACCGCTGCTTCCTACTTTTCAGCTGTGTGTCTGCGTTCACATACGGTTGACCAGACAATCGACCGCTCTACTCCTCTACCAGTTGACCGCTCTGCTCCTATGCTGTTTTTCCAATGGGTTTTAAAACTTCAAGAATCAGAAGCACATCAACAAAATGCATGCATGGTGGCATCTTATTTTGAGCAATTCAACTTTGTGATATGACACAAGTCCAGGGTCGACAACAAAGTTCCTGAGGTATTGAGTAGAATGGTACAATTATTGATCACTTTGCAAAGTGAGATCATTGAATTTGACTTCTTGAAAGAGTTTTATGAAAAAGATGAAGACTTTGAAGAAATTTGGGAAAAGTGCTCACAAGACAACCGCGAAAGACTACTATATTATGAATTGTTTTCTTTTCAAAGAAAATTGTCTATGTGCTCAAAGGGTTTTCTAACGGGAGAAGGTCATAGAGAATTACGTGGAGACGTGCTTGAAAAGCATTTTAGAAGAGGCAAGACATTGGCTAGTATTGAAAAAGATATTAGTGACCGCAATTGGGAAAGAACATGGCAACCATTGTGAAGAGTTGTCTAGTTTGCCAAGTTTATAAAAGGCAAGCACAAAATACAAGTTTGTATACACTGTTACCCGTTCCTGAAGATATTGGGGAAGATTTGGATATGGATTTCGTATTGGCACTTCCTCACACATAAAAGGGAGTGGATTCAATCTTCATTGTGGCAGATTATTTTTCAAGATGGCACACTTTATTTCCTTATCGCAAGACTTCCGACGCACCATATGTTGTTAAATTATTCTTTCAAGAAATTGTGAGATTGCATGGTGTGCCAAGTTTCATAGTTTCAGGTCAAGATAATAAGTTCTTGGCTATTTTTGAACTACCTTGTGGCAGAGATTTGATACATCACTGAAGTATAGCAACGCGGCACAACCTCAAACCGATGAACAAATAGAAGCTGTCAACTATACTTTAGGCAATTTGCTGCGAAGCATCTGTGAAGACAAACCAAGAGCATGGGATCCAGCTTTGCCCCATGTAGAGTTTGCATATAACAACAAGATTTATAGTTCAACGGGTATGTCACATTTTGCAATTGTCTATAGGAGAGTACCTCATCATCCCCTTGATTTAACTAAACTTTCAATTAGGGAGAAGTTTAGTAATGCTGCTAGCACCATGGCCGAAAAAGTTCTAGATGAGAATAATTTCGATTGAAGTTGGAAAAATCTAATGCATGATATAAAGAAGCAGCCAAAAAGAAGAGATGAGAAAAACTCTTTGAGGAATGAGATATGGTGATGGTGTACTTGAGAAGAGAGAATTCCAGCTGGAGCATACAATAAGTTGAAGCTAAAGAAGTATGTACCGTTTAAGATTTTAAAGAAGATCAGTGATAACACTTACATTGTGGACCTTCCAAGTGATTTGGCGATGTCCAAGACATTCAATGTGGCGGACCTTTATGACTATCATCCTACTAAGTAGCTATATTCTGATTGAAACTCGAGGACGAGTTCTTTTGAAGAGGAAGGGACTAATGTAGAAGACCAAGACCGAATCAAGTCCAAACAGAGCCAAAATCAACAAGTTGTTGACTGCCGACATACGCCTATCGACAAGTTGCGGCCAACAGCTGAAATACGATTGTTGACAGGGATTTCCCAAGAGTCAGGGTCATGATAGTCTGTCGACAGGGCCTCTCACCCGCCGATAGTTCTTCTGTGTATCAAGATATCCGAGTCTGAGTAGGGATTGATTTTCTAGTCTGAGTTGATGTCTGATTGGGTTTTTTTTTTAATTATTTAATCAGGTTTCTTAGTTAGAGTATTATTTCATTTTATTTGCCTATATAAGGCCATTGTATCTTTGTTTTTTAGCTTCGAACTTTTGATTATCAATTAAATTCAGTTTTTTCTCTTTCAATTGCTCATGGATTCTATACTCGTGGATTCGAGTGTTTTTCCCACCTAGAGGGATCTTTTAGGATTCGTTGGCGCTAAAATGAGATCTAGCTGGCTTGGTTCACTTCCTTATCTGCGTCAACATCAGGCAATTTTTTTTCTCATTTTAGGGAGTTCTTTCTACTTTCATGGAAGTTTGTTGTTCTTTTGTCTTTCTTTGGAATTTTGTTTCGTCGGCGGGGATCTTACCCTCCATGGGCTTCCTATTCCTCTGTACGAGACTGACTTCTCTCTTGTGATGTAATCCTACTCAATTGAAAGAAAGAAAAGAACTACCTAAAGTGTAAGGAAGAATTCAGATTTTGATCTTTGTTTGGCAAATATTTCTGGCAATGGAATAAAAAAATATCTGTTAAGTGAACAAAGTCATTATCTCAAATTTCTGCTTGCATGCAAAATGAAATATTATGCTGATATTTCATTACTGTATTGACAACGTAAAAACCTTTGATGTGATTTAATTTGTTTTCATTTAAGTATTTCAACTGCTCATCACCTACCACCTGCCTGCACTGAATGATTGCAGGACTCAAAGAAACTTCTGACTTTGGACCAGTGCCACAACAGTGAACATTATCTACTGTCTACATCATACAGTATATTTGGAGTATCTGAATTATTAATTTCTCTGGATATTAAAAATATTCCAATTTATTGTGGTAATATTTCCTCTTGTGTCTCTACTAATTTCTCTCTTGCAGAACCTTATATATAATTCTCCTTTTAGTCTTTTTCTGGCGACACCCTCAAAAGCATCTTGATACACTTCATTGTGGGCAATTTTCCTTTACAACTTCATACTGAAGGTTTCATCCTTTCCTGTGCATTTGACTTGCAGCAAATTAGCCCAACTTTTAGATCTTTGACAAGAAAGATTTAAATTCCTCAATAAGGTCAAGCTCACAAAGATATCAACATGAGCAAACTAACAATTTCTTTTGTTGTTTTTGCTTGCACGAACATAAATTGCATAGACAATAAGGTCGGTTTTTCAATCTACACTCGCACTTCTTGCATTCACAAGGCGCTTCTCTCTTGTTTATAGTTTTCTTCGCCAAAAAATTGGCTCCAATTTAAGTAATTGGTCGTTTTAATGTCATCAAATCATTTATAGAGTTTTGACATTCCATGTGTTGTTACATGTTTTAATCCAAAAAGACTTCGCCAATTGGTACTGTAATAATATGAACTCCTTCTCTTTGGTGAAAAGGATGCAACTTTGGGTTGCTAAGAAAAATGTGTGAAAATAACCTGTCACTAATTCTTTCCCCTTGCTCTCTTTCACCCAAGCATGGCATTTGCAACTATTAAGAGATACCCTAAAATTAACATCAACAAAGATTGAGCAAAAGAGAAGTATTTACCTAAAATTTGTCTTGTTTTTCTGCATCCTGACATGCACAAGGACATGGGCACCCACATCCTGGCATTTGTCAGAGGCACACGTGCACGTGCACTTGTTGTGGGCTATTGAGGACTGGTGCGCGTGTGCAAACTGTGGTGTCCAATTCTCTGCTTCATCAGAGGATCTTATCCCCACAAATACCTGTACACTTTCTTGTCTTCTGTCATCCCAATTAATACAGTTTGAAGGAAGTTTTGGCGTTCTGGATGAATGAGAATTCTGAAATCTAGAGTCATCAATCACTCGGGGACATTTCTTCTTTCTCCGACATGGCCCCTGTCAGGTCCCGAGTTTGCTCCCCAGAGATCACCGGTGAATCTCACCGGCGGTTGAGTTAATCAGCAAAAAAAAAAAAAAAAATCACACATGACACACCTAAAGGGGTCTTCACCTTTTTGTTTATCCTTATAAAGAATGCGATGCATGAAAGAGTAGCTTCACAGATGAAGTTTAGTAATTAGACAAATCATTAACATATTCAAATCAAGGGAAGCAGGCAGAGTATCCAAGAGACAGAGACGTTAGTTTTAGCTATAATGATGTTTAATAATGCATTATAACTGACACATGATGTGGGCATTGGAGCAGGGAGCCCACAGATTAAACCAAAAGGGTAAACTAAACTGAAGTGGGCCCTGGATGGGGGCCCAGGGCCGGGGCACATGGGGGCTGGGCTTTGACGACATGCCAGCACCCGCACATGGATCCCTGGTCCCCACACCGGGCCCCTGATTTCCCGCCACATGCTCCAGCCGCTGACCTGTCCCCACCTCCCTCAACACGTGGGTCCCACTTTCCCCTTCCCTTTCTCTCTCCTCTTTTAAAGGCACCGTGCTGGGCTTTCCTTTCTCACCGCTCAATGATTTTAGTTTATTTTTCTTAATGCTTTTCCTTTTTTTAGGGAGAAAAAAAAAAAAAAAACAATAGAAGTCGTAACTGGAACCTAAACATAAGAAATCACAATTCACTCTGGTCTTTTACCAGACTTTATTGTGTAATTTAGTTTTAGTTTTCGAATACTATAATTTGGATATGTCATCACTGTAAAGAAAACTCAAGCTTTTTTGTTTCTAAATTTAGTTGAAAATCTAACACAATAGCTGAGAATTTTGTTAACTAATGAAGTAAACGAGGGATAGATACATGTAATCTCCTTCCTTTAATTTTTCCAACAAAATTAACCAGTAGTAAATACGGAACACATTTTATGAGATATGTCCTTGTGGTGGATAAAACTCTGCCAAAAAGTGTTTGGACACTCCCGAACGGACCGGTCATAGCACACAGAGAGAATATATTTTTCAGGTTAGGAGTACCGGTGTGGCGCCGGTGTCAGACCCACGGGCGTGAGAATCAGTAAGTGGAAAGGAGGGAGAACCGGGCAGAAAGAAGCTGCCGATGTGTTATGGTGGTGGATTGCAAAGAGAACTGCCAGTGTGATGTGATGTGTGCTCTGTGAGAATTAAGAAAGTTGGATAAGACTATTATTGGATGATGGATGAATTTGAGTAACTAATGTTACATACATATGGAGAATAGAAGAAATTATGTAAAGCTCTACAAATTTCATATTCAAGCTAACAAAGAGCTACTAGGAGCAAATTACATCAAGCTCCATAAGATCAAGCTATTACAAATCACATCAAGCTATGAAAGAGTAAAAAGAAGCCAAAGATATATTGAGCTACAAATTTCACAAAAAATATAAATCATGTGAATAATCATATAGTGATTTTATTATCAACATAAATTTGGCACTAGTAGGATTTTTTGTTTCAATTTCTGAGTAGAATCTCCATTCTACTACCTCAACCTACCACTCAGTTTCATTCCACCAGCTCTGTCCAGAATAGGTTAACTGAAAAATTGCTGTCTCAATTCTGTTCTGTTTCTGGTTATACTCTAGGCGTTGTGTCTACTAGTTTGTGATTACTAGCTTCTAGTACCACATAAGTTGTATTTCACTTAATATGTTACCACTCTTTACCTTTACTTCTCTTCACCAAGTGGGCTATACTACTCTGCTGTGCAGCTGAGGGTCATTTCTGTTTGTGACAAATTGTACCGGTCATCTATTTACTTTGTACTGCTAACAACTTTTGACAGCCCGTAACTATCCAACTTTTACAGCTATAATCTGATACCCGTTGGGTATATATTTTAGAAGAAAACTTCATCTCTTTTTCTCTTTCTAAAGTTTCCATTTTATCTTCCCTGTTATACGCAGCAGAGGCATTAATTGCCTATATTTGTGCTCAGTTTTGATATCTCTTTTACAACTACATTTAATGCTTTAACGGGCAGAAGCTCTGCCCATATCTATCTCCAACGGTTGGATTCGTCTTTTATGTTGCCTTGTTATTTATATAGAACTTTGTCATTCATTACAACAAGAAGAACACATCCAAATAGTTTCATAAAAGAAAAAACTGAGCTCTTCTACCTCAAACCTTAAATTTCAGATCTCATCAAATAAAAGTGATTGAGCCAATCATCTTCATTCAAGTTTTGATTTTCAGATAAAGTCTCAATCATTCAATACAAGAAAAATTTATCACTTCATTTATTTCTCTATTTTGGAGAATTTCAGTTTCATCTTCTATACTTATTTTGAATTCTCATTATTACTGCTTTAGACTTATTGTACCAAGTTATTGTTGATAATATTTAGAACTTTATAATTGCATAGAGTCTCCTATTGTATTATCTATTTTAATTCAATTATTGTACTTATATTAGTTCTCATTATTGTGTCAGAGAACAGAATATGTTGTGATTCTTTTTGAAGTGTACCTCAAGATAGAGGTATTGTGTAAATCCAAGATCGGGTAGTATCTTGGTGGTTTATAAATTCAAGCTTAAGGAAGAGTCTTGATGGTTGTAATCCTTACTTCTAGAAGTAGCTTTATAGTGGATTTGCAAATCCTAAAGTGGAGACTTTTAGATAGCGGATGCAGAGGAGTTTTCCGAACCGCCCTAAAATTGTTGTGTTCTCTCTGTTGCTTTTATTATTACTTATCTGCTATGCATACTTATTTTCTGTTCTATTTCTCATTTCTATTCTCTGTAGGTTCTACTACGTGACTGAACTATCCTACCAGCAAACTGGGTGATTCTACCATTCTAACTGTTTTTATATTTTGTGTGTTAAATTTTAAATTTCACTTGACCTTATTTACCCCCCCCCCCCTCTAGGGTCCAATAATTGGTATCGGATCATTGGTACTCCTATTTTAGACTTTATATCCTATATATTGATCCTATGATTTTCGCTAGTGACCTTATTCGATCTGAGAGGAGATCTAACAATACACCTCCACTATTTAATGGTACTAATTATGCATATTGGAAAGCATGCATGAGAATTCATATTCAGTTTTTTGATGAAAAATTGAGGATATGATTGAAGATGGTCACACCTCTATTACCTTAGAAATTGATGAAAAGAAGGTTCCAAAATCTCAGATCGAATAGGATGAGAAGGACTTTTCTTTTGCTAACTTAAATTCCAAAGCTATTAGTTGTATTATCAATGGTTTGTCATGCAATGAGTTTCATAAAGTTATGAATATTACATGTGCTAAAGAAATATTGAATTATTGATTGAGGTTTTATCTGAACGCAAAAATATAAAATTTCAGAAATGCAAAATAAATAGTGCAAGTACTCAATGCTACCGCAATAGCAAGTGGCTATGTGGGTCGTAATCCACAAGGAGGGACTAGCGATGAAAACTTTTTTGCAAGTTCTCTTTAGTTCACTTGAAATGGTTAAAGATCTTCTTTTAGTTCTTAAAAGAAAAAAAAATAAGTTACAGTTAAGTTAAGAAGAATGCGATAGATTAAGATGGTGGAGAAAATGGAAAATAAATTTATATAGAGAAATTAAAAAGAGTGATAAAAGAGTTAAAAGATTGTGGTGTTGGTGAACTAAATTAAACCTAAAAGAAATACTTACCCTTTTCTGATTGATTACTTACCTGGACTCCTTGCATGTTTTACCTTGCTTCGGAGGCGATCAACGAATAACCCATAAAATCGAGCTCAGTCCCCATTCGCATTACATCATCAAAACGAATAAGAATGAAATGATACAGAATCTTGAGGAGGAGAACACCATCATGAAATATCGGTGGCACTCGCACAAACATGACTATACTGATGCTTCTAGATTCACTTAGACATTCATCAAAACGAAAAGAGAAAAAGTAAAAAAGAAGAAGAACATATAAACAAAGAAAAGTATAAAGATGTTTACCTTTGATTGCTTGTAGAAACTATGAAAGAAAGGAGGATGTTACATCAATGTCACTCTCAACATAAGTCTCTCGCTCTTACATACGTGAATCCCAGTCTAACCTATGCTTACAAAAAATTAAAAATTACATAAAATGAAAATAAAAACTTACACTAAAAAGAATGAAAACTAGCCCAAAATCTATCTCTACTTCATCGCCCCCTGTAGTCTCTGAAAACTCAGTATTTATAGGTAAAAATCCAACGTGGGAGAGCGTATGAAGATAGGGGGAGCAAACACTCCCCCAACAACCCTAACCATGCCGCGAAAACGCGGCTTTGGCAGTGTTTTTGGGCCAGGGTATGGCCAGGTGGCCACACACAGGAGGTGGTACTCCCTCGTTTCGTGATATGATATTATCTCTTGCCGGATTTGCAGTTTTGGGTCCTGAATTTGATGAAACCTCCTTTGATTTTTGGCTTTAACTATTTTGATTTATAGAGATTTATTTTAACTGATTTTCAACTAATTTTATCTTCTCTGATTTGCCCTGATATGCCCTGATTTTTTGATTCAAATTAATTCTAAATTAAATCAGAATTTTGATGGGCTTTTTGGGCTCATTTCTTTTCCCTCTCCTTTAGTAATGAGCCTGCATATAAATTAGACAATAAATATGGTTAAAAACAGCGTTTATTATATAATAAATATGAGAATGTGACAATAAATATGTAGATTAAGTGACTGATCACACCCCCATACCTATCTTTTGCTCGCCCTCGAGCAAAATAATAAAACTAAACTAAAGATTATTAGACCACTTTCTCAGGTCACGCGATTGCACTGAGCGTGTGCAACAAGCCGTTAAACCTCTAGGTTCCTCCTAGAGGACGAGTTTTGTCTTGTGAGGGTTTTCAGTGGATTACACCCACAAAATTCATAAAGAAAGAGAAACAAAGTGTTAGTATTTTAAAAATGCATTTTGAAAGAGAAAAATATTTGAAGTATTATTGTAAGAATTAAGTAATTTATAAGTTATAGGAAAACTAAATTTATCATTCTTAAGCTTAGTCGTAATTCAAAAACTTGTTATCAATCAATGCAAGAAGTCAAACAGTATTTTTTCATCTAGTCTATTATTTTACCCTAAATTATATGCACCTTTGTGACCGTGAAGTTTTGACTCGGGGTTCTTTAACTCTAACTCTTATACCTTATTATATATATATATATATATATATATATTATTTTAGGTGATATTATTCCTTAGTTCTATTAGGCTTTCTAATCTGCCCATGTAACGAGCCTCTAATCGGTGACTCTCAAACCATAGGGCACCGGGTGAGAAAACACCCCCAAGGACTTAAGAACTCGAGTAAACAAGGCCACAAAACTATAGATTTTATTATATGAACCGCTTTTAGGTATGAATACTTATGCTTTATGAGGCACAAATACCCAGTTTAATCAGAGAATTTATATATATATTTCTTTTTCTTTTCTTTTTTTTTTTAATAAGACATAAGAATCTTTATTTTTGAACCCTAAGTGTGTAAATGTATAAAGCATGTATATATCATCAAGGTAAAAAATAAGACTAAATTACTTTTCTAAAATTTCTTCCTAACCTTGGAAATCAAACCAATAATCTTATTTTGACCAAGTATAAGAAATCCTAGTTATGATTCTCTTATTCCTTAAAATTGACTTAATTTCTAACAAAAATATGTCAAAATATTATTTCTATTTTCAAAAAGTTTTTTAAAGTAAAGAAAATATTAATAATTTTTTTTAAATTTTAAAAGGAAAACCTAAGTTATGTTAGAACCCCCCCGAACCTATCTCATGCATTGTCTTCTGCATAGATGCATGAAAAAGAAGAAAGGGAAAAAATATTACTTTAAGGTGGTGGTTCACGGAGCCCACCTTTATTGACCTCTTTCCTATTTACATATTTATAGTCCCCACTGTGAATAGGATCATGAAAGCTCCTATCGTGAAACTTACTCCCTTTACATGACCAGTTTTAAAAAATCATCACGGAGTCATCATGGTCTATACCTATGTCCAACAAAAGAATGTGACTTGGTGGAATGGTTGACTTGGGCTCAAGAATGATGGGTTCAGGAACCAATACTAATTAGGAAAAATCTATTTTGTGAAAATACACCTAGAGGGGTGAATATGTGTATTAGCTAATCTAGTGACAAATGATGCGAAATTAAAAACTAATTGCAACACACTGTGCGTAACCAAAGAGTGTAGCCGAACTCCTCGTGAAGGGCTCTGGACTATCTTCTCTAGATTCCTTTAAATAAGAATTGGGGTGCTATATGAAGGAAGCTCTCTTGGTTCGACACAAGTATGGGCACATAAACAATACCAAGCATATATATGATATGAACATATGATGCAATGCAAGATATAAGAGAGAGTTCAGAGATAGTGGATCAAACGCAAACACCGAGATATGTTTCGAGATTCAAGCTACTGCTCTACATTCCCGCCTTCACACAGAAGGATTTCCACTATGTCCACACAGGACCTCCCACACAGGGAACCTCTACTGAGGAATTTGCAATTACAAAGTTAGGAGTACACAACTCTTCTCTCCAACACAACCACCTCTGCACAAGAGGCAAGGCACAAAGACAAAACAACAATCACCTCTACACAAAGAGGGATAAGGCGCAAAGCCAAACAACAATCACAATCACCTCTACACAAGAGGGATAATCACAACCCAAAGCAACATCACCTCTACACTAGAGGGATAGGCACAAAGCCAAAGTAAAGAGAAAGTTACAATCTTGATGATCATAAGAGACTACAAACTACTTTTCCTCACAAAAATAAGATCCTATAGATAGGACAGATATGATAAGTCAAATGTGAGAAAACAAGGTGTTTGAAAAATAAAATCACACAGAAAATACTTGAGAAAATACTAGAATGAAATAGAAATGAAAATTAAAACAATTTTCCAAAGACTTTTATTTTTCCTTGATTTTTTCAACCCTTGAAAACAAATAAAAGATGAAACTTTAAAGCACAAAACTCTATTAAAAATTGCTGTTAAACACTTGTATAGATAGTAAATTTTTCTCTCAAAAACCTTATTGAAATCAGTCCAAGAGATGACTTAATTATAGCCTCTCAAAAAAAAAGAGCCGTTGGCACAGAAAATGACCAAAATTGCCCTTCCGATCGATCGACCGGTCGACTGAAACAACGGTCATATTTCTGACCGTCGTGCCTCCGATCGGCTGGGCCAAGCCTGTCGGTCGACCGCCCAATCGACCGGCAGCACCCGAGAGTTAGGTGCTTTCAGTCAGTCGACCACGCGATCGACCAGCCTACGGGGCTGGTCCTTTTTGCACGTCTCGTGTACATCGATCGACCGGTCCAGTCGACAGACCACTGGTCCAGTCGACCGTCTGGTCAACCGCCAGCTGATCTGGCTGGGTAATTAGGGATTGAAAACTTAGGTTATTTAACACCCATAAAATCCTACAAAATCCTATAAATTCTACAAAAATAAGTTCTTGTAAGATATTTGAATAACAATTATGTGTGACAAAAAATCAACACATAATATTAACCATTTGAACCATTTTTGTGATATAAAATATTTGGCCTATAACAAAAAAGGTATTTTTCAGAAACCAAACTTAGAAATGGAAATCTGATTTTTTTCAAACTTGTATAAATACAAAAACAAGATATTTAAAACTCTTTTAAAGCATATTGTATATGGGTAGAATCCAGTACACATGTACATGATATATCTATGTTTTTGACATGAAATCTAAAAATAGCTTTTGTTTAAATACAAAACTCCAAACACATGAAATAGAACATCAAAATAAGTTTTTCTAAATGTATGAAGCACAGATGTATATCGATGAAATGTAATATACATTAAACCATGTAAACTAGTTTTGATTCTATCTATTCATGAAAACCATATATATGTGTATACGAAATCCAAACCGGTTAAATCGAAAACCAAATATATTAAACTTTTATGTATGTGAACTTGAGCATATCAATACTATCTATCTTTACACAAGGTTTAAACAAATCGAATTCTTCTTGTTGATCCTTATCTTCAAGACAATCCGATCCAAACACGATCCAACGAGCTTGACTCCAACCGAGTGCTAGATGCGATCTTGACGCACGAGCTCTTGAATCTACATGAGATAGCTCTAAAACTCCTTTGTTGAAGCTAAACACCTACTGATATCTCGATCAATAAATGAAACTATGTAAACACAAAATCATTAGTAAACTAACCTTCATAAGTTAATCATCGTCAAAACTAAAGTGAAAGGCCTCTGGGCTAACAATCTCTCCCTTTTTGATGATGACAAAACTTATGAGGTTACATATATGCATCCATTAAGGATAGGCTTCTTAGAAGCTTCCCCTTAACATATGCATAATTAATAAACATAGAAAGATATACAATGAAGCTCAAGATACCAATAAAACAAGATATATGCATAACGCATATTAAAACATTCATATAAACTTGAATTCTTCTTCCCTTTTTGTCATTCATCAACAAAAGGGTGAAGACAAACAAACAATAAACATAAATTAAAAATAAAATTTTTGATACCAATAAATACAATCAATTGAGGGAACCAATTGAAAGAAACAATCCTTTTTTCTTTGAATTGATACCAATAAAAGAGCATGATATCAATTAAAAATAAACACCAAATTTTTAGGTAAACACTATTTTTGCAATAAGGATACCAATTTGAAAATAATACCAATTTAAAATTATTGATACCAATATTGAAAATATAAACATATATCAAAGCAAAATATTTTTCATCATAAAGACTGGGAGTAAGATACCAACTGAAAAGTAAAACCAATTGAAAGATAAAATAAAAAATTTTCTCCCCCTTATGAAATACCAATAAAAACAATGCATAAGCTTGTATATGGTACCAAAATAGAATTACGCCGAATCGGGTACATTGATCAACTTTCTCCACTCATTCCTATCGAGTAATTTGCCTTCACTAAGACCTTTAGCCTCCATATCTTGTCGTCCATGTTTTCTTCGGTCTCCCCTGCGCTCTTTTAACTTGCCCTAAATTGGTATGCTCAACTCGCAGGACTGACACATCGGTAGATCTACGTCGCACTTGACCAAACCATCGTAGGTGATTTTCTCTCATCTTCTCTTCTATAGAGGCTACACCTATCTTAGTACGAATATCCTCATATCTCACCTTATCTCTCCGCGTGTTACTACACATCCAATGAAACATGCACATCTCTGCTACACTCATCTTCTGGGCATGATGTCTCTTTATAGCCCAACATTCTGCGCCATATAACAAAGCTGGGATAATAGCAGTCAGATAAAACTTTTCCTTCAGCCAAAACAGAATGTTACGATCACATAAAACTCCTGTTGAGCTCCTCCATTTCAACCAGCCGGCTTGTATCCTATGGTTAACATCACTATCAATCTCCCCATCCTTTGGATAATAGAACCCAAGTACTTAAAATGGCTGCTCATCAGTATCTCTTGTCCATATAGTCTCACGATACTATAATTTTGGATTCGCTGGTTATTGAATTTACACTCCAGATACTCTATTTTGGCCCTCCTTAATCAAAAACTCGAGATTCTAGAGTTTGCCTCCATAACTCCAATTTGGCATTTACCCTAGATCTCGTCTCATCGACTAGAATAATATCATCAGCAAATAGCATGCACCACGGTATCTCATCTTGAATAGCTCTAGTAAGCTCATCCATCACTATGGTAAATAAGAAAGGACTCAATGTAGATCCTTGATGCAATCCAATTTGATTGAAAAATTACTTGTTATGCTTCAACAAGTTCTGACATTTGCCACTACTCCATCATATATATCCTTGATTATGTCAATATATTTGATGGGGACTCCCTTTTTCATCAATATCCACCATAATATCTCTCTTGGCACCTTATCATAAGCTTTTTCTAAATCAATAAAAACCATATGCAAATTTCTTTTCCTCTCTCGAAATCGCTTTATAAGTTGACAAAGCAATTGAATAGCCTCTGTCATCGATCGCCTTGGCATGAACCCAAACTGGTTCTCTGATATTATAACATTCTGCCTTAACCTGTATTCAATTACCCTTTCTCAAAGCTTCATGGTGTGACACATGAGTTTTATTCCATGATAGTTGAAACAACTCTGGATATCACCCTTGTTCTTATAGAGAGGTACTAAGGTACTTTCCTTTACTCATTTGGCATCTTTTAGCTAGCCAGATCTTGTTAAAAAGGCTTTTCAGCCATCTCACGCCCACCTCTCTTAAGCATCTCCATACCTCAATAGGAATTCCATCCGGGCCAACAGCTTTCTTTGACTTCATCCTCTTCAAGGCCTTTTTAACTTTAAATTCGCTAATTCTGTGCATATAATTATAGTTCATAACCTAGCACTGAATGGTAAGGTCATCCAAGTCTTGAGTAGAACTACCATTGAACAATTTATCAAAATACTCTCTCCATCTTTGTTTGATTTGTTCATCTCGAAATAAAACCTCTAATCCTCATCTTTGACACACCTTACAGTACATAAGTCTCTAGTCTTTCTTTTCCTTATTCGAGCAATTCTATATATATCCTTTCAACCTCTTTGGTGTCCAACTTCTCATACACTTTTTTGTACACTTTAGCTCTTGCATTCTGAACAGTTTTCTTTGCCTCCTTGGCTAGCTTATACCTCTCAAACTCACTCCATCACAATTTTTCTTCAAATCTTTATAAGAGTCTCGTTTGATCTTAATGGCAGCTTTTACCTCTTCATTCTATCATAATGTGTCCTTACATAGTGAAGCACCATCCCGTGACTCACCAAGTACATCTTTAGCTACCCTTTTAATGCAGCTAGCAATTTTGTTCCATGTTGTATTGGGATCATCTTGGGCTTTTCAATCTGCTTCATGTACTACTCGATCTACAAAAACTCTTTGGTTACCTTCTTTTAGCCGCCACCACTTAATCTTAGGATCTAACCTACGTTTAATCTTTCTAAATCTCCTTCTAATTCGGACATCTAAAATTAAGAGTCTATGTTGGGTTACTATACTCTCGCCCAGTATTACCTTACAATCCATACAATAACCTCTATCTACTTTTCTAGTTAAAAAGAAATCTATTTGGCTCGCACTTGATCCACTTCTAAAAGTGATCAAGTGAGGCTCTCTCTTCCTAAATCAAGTATTCGCTAAGATCAAGTCATATGACAAAGTAAAATCTAGAATCAAGTTATCTGATTCATTTCTTTCCCCAAAACCAAATCCTCTATGTACACTATCAAACCCATAACGGCTAGTTCCTACATGTCCATTGAGGTCACCGCCTATGAAAAGCTTTTCTCTACTGGGCATGCCTTGCACAATCTCATCTAAATCCTTCCAAAATTGACGCTTACTTGACTCATCAAGTCCTACTTGTGGTGCATAGACACTAATAATATTAAAATCTCCTTACCTAAAATAAATTTAACTAGTAAAATCCTATCACCCTTTCTCCTAACCTCCACTATATCCTCAAGCAATTGTTTATCTATGATCACACCCACCCCATTATGATTTCTATCTTTACCAGTATACCAAAGTTTATAACCCTAAGGCTCCATAATTCTAGCATCTTCACTTACCCACTTAGTTTCCTACACACACAAAATACTAACATGTTGGCCCAGAGTCCCATCACTCTAGTTTTGATGATGTTTAACTCATGTAGTTATAGTACTAATGATCTTGTGTTTATTTAGTCTTAGATATTTGATCAAGATCTTAGTTGGTTTTCTCTTTAGTAAAGGATTCAAAGTCAAGTTTTGGAGCTAACACATGTTGATTCAAGAGCTTGCGTATCAAGATCGCATCAAGTACTCAAGATGAGTCTAGCTCATTGGATCAAGGTTTGGACCAAGTAAAGAAGGAGAAGAAGATTTTCAGGAGAAGATTTTCATAAAGACTTGTGTCATGGTTGTAAGTGTCAAGATTTATTTTTAGATAAAATGTAAAGAATAGATTAGTTAGTGGATTGCTCAAGTTCATATACACACAAAATTTATATGTGTTCTTATAAGAGAGTTTTTGTTTTAGAAAATACCGTTTTGATTTTTTAAGCTTCAAAATATACTTGTATTTTTTCAAAACTTATTTTAGAGCTTATTGTCAAAAACATAGATATTTCATCATATATGTGTAGTAGATTATATCCATACACACTAAGCTTCAAAAGTGTTTAAAATATCTTATTTTTGTATTTTGAGAAGTTTTGAAAAAATCGATTTTGAAAAATGCAGATTTTTGTTTAAACCAAAATTTCTATATTACAAAAATAGTTCAAAATATTAGTAATATGTTTTGATTTTTAATCAAACATGTTTGTACTTCAAAGTATTTCAATGAACTCATTTTTGTAGAATATATGAGAATTTATGGGATTTTATTAAAGATAAAAAGACCAAGTTTTAATCCTTGAAAATGTTGAACTAGGCTTTCTGCCGGTCGACCGTCCCGTCGACCGAGGCAGAAGTCAATTGACCGGTCCGATCGACCAATGTGCACAAACATGCACAGCCTGTTTGGCTGGAGGGCCGGTCAACCGACCCGGTCGACCGCCAGAGAGCTTTGATCTAGAGCTATCTGGATCTGGCCCCGGTCTACCGGACGGTTGACCGACAGAGAGCTCTGCTCTCTGTATCCAGACCTTTGTCGACCGGTGGCACAACGGTTAGAAATCCGACCATTGGCCGGTCGACCGGGCGGTCGACCGATAGCAGATTTTTCTGCTGTGTTGTCCCCAATGGTTATATTTTTGAGGCATATAAATTGGGGCTGTTTTGGGCTGTTTTTGATAAGATTTTTTGGAGAGTTTTTAAGCTAGTTTTTCCTACATCTTTTATTGTTTATCTCGACTTATTTTAGAGCTAAAACTTCCATATTAAAAGGAGAGTTTATCAAGAGTGTTTTCAAAAGTGATTTCTTGAGTTTTTCATCACAAGTCCATCCAAGTTTTTCTCACACATACTTGAGCTTTCCATTGTCATATCTATCCTATAGGAGAGTTATTGTAAGAGTGTTTTTTAGTGATTAAAGTGTTGAGATTACCAAAGTGTTTCATCTTGTATTTGAGGAGGCGAACTTTCGGGTTCGTGTTGTTTCGAGTTCTTGTGAGAGCTCGGTGTAGAGGTGCGACCTCGGCAAGCTAGTGTGCTTGTGTGTGTTGTTCTTATAGGAACAAGAGAGGGAGTAGTGAGTCCAAGGAGTTCTAGTGTGAACTCATTGTAGGTGTTGCGGTACTGAGTGATCCGGTGGGATGATTCTAGTGGAAATCCTTCATAGTGTTGAAGGCGGGGACGTATAGCAAGGGTGGTTGAACCTCAAAACAAATCTCCCGTGTTTGCGATTACTCTCTCTCTTTCTTCCACTTGTGTTTATATCTTGCATGCTTACATTGCCTTTATCTTTATATGCTTGATATATCTTGTGCTTAAATTAATATATGCTTGGGATTGTTTGGTCACAGTTGTATTCAACCAAGAGAGCCAAAGTGGCACCTCAACTCTTATCTAGAGGAATCTTGAGGAGATAGTTCAGAGCCCTTCACCGGAAATTCGACTACACTCTTGTGTTATACCTTGTGTGTTTAGCTTAATAATTTTAGTTTGCTTAAATAGTTTTTAATTCTGCATTAATTCATTATTAGATTAGCTTATCACCTATTCACCCCCCTCTAGGTGTTCTAAAATAACATCCCGTCTAACCATAGCATCAACTAACTCTGTTGATCTACTTATAAGAGAACCTATGTTCCATGATGCTAACCTAATCCTATATTCATGAGCTACTTTTTTTTACCCTCATCCGCTCATAAAAGTGTGGGAACCTTTACTCATTTGACACCACATCTGGGCGCCGATGTGGCGCGTCATTTCTGGATGATGACCTAGAACCTTTGCCCACTTATCACTACACCCAGGCTCCGATGTAGCGCGTCGCTCAGTAGGGGATGCCCCAATGAAATTTAGTTCTTGGTTCATATTCATAGTATGTGACAATGTTTTACGTTGGCTGTCACAGGCCTACCACAACCCTCCTCCTTTATCCTGACTTGGGATAGGTAGTGAACGGGGTACTGGCGGAGTTCTTTAAAGAGTACCCTAAATGATGATTATTTATGTAGGGTTGCTAATTTTGATTCGGCATTTGTAGTATGAAACACACTAGTCTCCCTTGATGAATAAAAGCAATACTATATGAGGAGTGACTCGGATGATGGAAGTGATGCTTCCAACATATGCTACATTGTCCAAGGGGATAACCCCTTGAGGTAAATTTTGAATCCGAACTAGAAGAAGATATTAACATGTCTTATGATGAGCTTGCATCTTTTTGTCAAAACTTCTGGAAAAATATGAATTGTTGAAGAAAGAAAAAGATTCTTTAAATAAATTTAAAATTGTTTCAAAAGAAAATAAATTTTAAAAAAAGAAAATATTTTCTTGTCTTCAAAATTAAATGATATTTGTGAAGGAAACAATTCATTGAAAAATATAATTATTTTGGTGGAAAAAGAAAAAGAGATTGTTTTGGAAGAAAATAACTCTTTGAAAAGGAAAATTATTTTAAGAGAAAAAGAAAACATTTCTAAAAGAAAAAGATTGTAGATTCTCATGCTCATGTCTCTTCTTCCAAAATTAATAATGATATTTGTATTATGAAGAAGAACATTGATTGTTTGGGCTTTACTTTGAGCCAATGTGTTATGGATCACAGAAATTGGAATCTATGTTTCGCTAGAAATAAATTCCATATGTTCATGCATAAACCCCACGGCATACATATGCACTTCATGCTCACTCTCACACCACTGATATGCATGCTAGAGTGTATAAATGTACACATTACAGCCGCAAAGGGCATTTAGCAAAGTTTTACTTTGATAAGATAAACCATACAAATGTTGCGAATAAAAATGTTTGGGTTCCTTATAATATTAACCCTCGTGGACCCAGAAAAGAAATGGGTACCAAAATTCCTACCTCTTATATTTGATGTAGGTGTAGGCTCTCACATGACGTGAGAGGGATGGTGCCTTGATGGTGGATGTATGAGCTTGATGGACACTACATTGGATGCATCACCTTCAAGGATGTTTGATGGAGAGAACCACCATGGTTTAGAGACCTTGAGATTGGTTCATTGGTTTTGGTAACTATCTCTAACTCCCATTTTAGTTTACATACTTTTGCAATTGATAATTTTTAGCATGTTTTGATTTCATTGCTTATTAAGTTAAATGATCATGTTTTGTACTTCATGTGGTGATTACTTGTTTAGATGTAGTTTTCGTTAAAACTTGTATTTATACTTGTACAAGTAGTGAGATATACTTGATTATTATAATTTTGTACTTAATTGCTCATTTGTACTCATTACATGTACATGTATAACCTAGTTTTGATGATTCTTTCGTTTATACTTGTTTTTCCCACTTTTGTCCATGTTTTGCTTAATGTATATGTTATTTTTGTCTAAAACTAATAAACATACATGTATACCTTGAGTCAATTGTCTTCATGCAAAATTCTATTATGGACTCGTTTATGTTTGGGATATGTCTGTATATTTTTTGTTTTGATAGAACATACATATACCTTGAAGTTTGTTTAATTTTAATGAAAAATAATTTTATGATTTTCATATGTTTTGAGCTTTATTATTTATTTTCATGAATATGATATTCACATGATTCTTGTGCACTCATATTTCTTTTATTTACTCATGACTTTATTTTCATGAGCTTTATATGAGCTATATAGATCTTGAGTGATAATCTTTGTGCACTTAGCAATGTTTCATGACATATATATGATTTGGTTTCATTTTTTAAGGATCTTTAACTAGTTTTTTAAAAAATATTTTAAACTACTTATTTATTCTTCATTTGGTCGTGTTTTCAATTTACAACTATTTTCAAATCTTATTTTTGAAAACTTCTACCCTTCAAGGGCGGATAGTTGGGCGACCATGCCTTGTATCCCTTATTGAATATCTTTTATCATGTGCATGAATAGGGTGAAAGTTATGAGTTATACACATGATCTTCATGTTATCTTATTTTTGTATACTCATATTTATTTTCTTATATATGTATGCTTCAAATTTCAATTAGTATCAATTTCAATTGGTATTTTCAATTTCATACATACATATACATATACATATATATATATATATATATATATATATATGATTTGATTATGCTTGTTTTAAAGTATCTTTACAATTTTAAATTACAAATTATGTTTATGTTAAGCTTGATTTTATTCCAAATGTTAATTGATATCTTTACAAGCTTATATATTGATTTCAATTGGTATTTATTTGGTATCAAAATGTACTTCATGTTTTACCTTCAATTGGTATCAAAAATCTACTATTGATATTTTAAAACTTTTTTAAGTGGTACCAACATTTATTTTTGTCAACTACTATTTGATTTCATTGGTATTATAATTCATTTGGTTGACTTCAAGAAATTTCAAAATTTTTTTTAAAAAAGTGGTTTCAAAATTTTTTTTATATGTATTGCCTATATGCAAGGGAAGCTTAACTTCCCCTCTATATATAGATTCATATTGAGTGTATCTCACATTGAGGAGCTTGACCTCTCTTCTTTATGTGGTACACGTGTGTAGTGGGAGCTAAATATTTTCGCTTATTCATTGTATATTATGTTTTATATAGGTTAGGATCTAGTCATCCCTTCTCCATGTAATGCATGTATGCAGGGGGAGCTAATTTTACGCCTCTCCTTTTCATGAATGTATATCACACATACATCTTTATTGTTTGATTATCCTCACTCCTTTATTGATGAATTGACAAAAAAAGGGAGAAGAACTTTGAGAGTTTATATATGCATGTTTATATATCTGTTTATGTATATATGGTTGTTTAGTTTTATGCATTGAACTTCAATATCTTTATTGTTTATCGCTATACATAAGTTAAGGAGGAGCTTCTATGATGCTTAACTTTAATTCATACATATATAACTCCATGAGTTTTGTCATCATCAAAGAGGGAGAGATTGTTGGCCCAAAGGCCATCACTTTAATTTTGATGATGATTAACTTATATAGTTATAATACTAATGATCTTGTGTTTATATAGTTTTAGATATTTGATCAAGATCTTAGTCGGTGTTTAGCTTCAACAAAAGATTCGAAGTCAAGTTTTGAAGCTAGCACATGTTGATTCAATAGCTCACGCATCAAGATCACATCAAGTACTCAAGAGGAGTTTAGCACATTGGATCAAGATTTGGACCAAATCAAGAAGGAGGAGAAGATTTTCAAGAGAAGATTTTCATGAAGACTTGTGTCATGTTTTATAAGTGTTAAGATTTATTTTTAGATAAAATATAGATTAGTTGTGGATTGCTCAATCTCATACTCACACACAAAATTTATATGTATTTTCATAAAATAGTTTTAGCTTTAGAAACTACCATTTTTGATTTTGAGCTTCAAAGTATACATTCTTATGTTTCATGATTAGATTTCATTAAAACAAGTTTATATGGTTTATATATATTTTAGACTTCATCCATGCACATTGTTGGATCAAAAGTTTAGAAAAACTTATTTGGTGATTCTATATCATATGTTTGAGTTTTGTATTTATCAAAACTTATTTTAGAGCTTATTGTCCAAAATATATATATTTAATCTTATATGTGTATTGGATCATATCCACACACACACTAAGCTTCAAAAGTGTTTAAAATATCTAATTTTTGCATTTGAAGAAGTTTTGAAAAAATCGTTTTTCAAATTAAAGATTGATTTTGAAAAATAAGGATTTTTGTTTAAGGCAAAATTTCTATATCACAAAAATGGTTCAAAAAGTTTTTAATATATGTTAATTTTTAATCACACATATTTGTGCTTTAAAGTATTTCAATGAACTTATTTTTTTAGATTTTTAGTGTTTTTATGGGATTTTATAAGAGTTTATAAAACCAAGTTTTTATCCTAAAATTTGCTGACCTGGCCATCTTCCGGTCGACCGACCGGTTAACCGATCCAGAAGTCGGTCGACCTGAAGGTCGCTCGATGTGCACAGATACGTGCACGACCCTTTGGCTTGAGGGCTGGTCGACCGGGCAGTTGACCGATCTATCCCCGGTTGATCGATCGGTCGACCGTCCAGAGAGCGTTGCTCTCTGGATCTTGCCCCAGTTGACCGGGCGGTCGACCGACAGGTCATGTGTTGTGTGCGGTCAACCAGGCGATCGACCGGTAGTCCCAAGGTCATATTTTTTTTACCGTTGGCCGGTCGACTGACCGGTCGACCGATAGCAGACTTTTCTACTGAGTTAGCTCCCAACGGCTAGTTTTTGATCCCCTATAAAATGGGGTTCCCTTGGCCTTTTTCTACAAGATTTTGAGAGGGTTTCAAAGCCAGTTTTTCCATCTCTCTTAGTGCTTTTCTCCACTTGTTTTAGGGCTAATACTTCCATATCAAAAGGAGAGTTTTTAAGAGTATTTTTCAAAAGAGATTTCTTGAGTTTTCCACTACTACTCTATCTAGCTTTTCTCATACAAACTTGAGCTTTCCATTACTATTTCAATTCTCTAGGGATCTTTCTTATGAGAGTTGTCTTTGTGATCAAGAGAAGTGATCACGAGATTTCATTCTTGTATTATGAGGTGTTGTAGAGGTTGAGTCCTCGATAAAGAGAGTTTTGTGGTGATTAAATGAAGTGATCACCAAGCGTTCCGACGTGTGGTTGGAGGAGTTGAAGAGGTGCGGCCTCAATAAGCTAGTGTGCTTGCGTGTGTGTGCTTGCGTGTGTTGTTCTTGCAGGAACAAGAGAGGGACTAGTGAGTCCAAGAGTTCTAGTGTAAACTCGTTGTAGGTGTTGCGGTGCCGAGTGATTTTGCGGGATCAATTCTAGTGAAAATCCTTCATAGTATTGAAGGCGGGGACGTAGAGCAAGGGTGCTCGAATCTCAAAATAATTCTCCCTTGTTTGCAATTGCTCTCTCTCTCTCTCTCACTTGTATTTATATCTTGCATGCTTATATTATTTATCTCTTTATATGCATGATATATCTTGTGCTTTATTGATATATGTTTGGGATTGCTTATTCACACTTGTATTCAACCAAGAGAGTCATAGTGGCACCTCAGCTCTTAATCTAGAGGAACCTTGAGGAGATACTCCAGAGCCCTTCACCGAAAATTTGGTTACACTCTTGTGTTATACCTTGTATGCTACCTTAATAGTTTTAGTTTGCATAAATAGCTTTTAATTCCTCATCATTTGCATTAGATTAGCTTGTACACCTATTCACCCCCCTCTAGGTGTATTTTCAAACTCCTTATAGGTGTTGCGGCACCGAGTGATCTTGCGGGATCGTTATCGTCAAAATCCTTCGTAGTGTTGAAGGAGGGGACGTAGAGCAAAGGTGCTCGGACCTTGAAATAATACTTTCGTGTTTGCGATTGCTCATCTCTCTCTCACTTGTGTTTATATATATCTTGCATGCTTATATTGTTTATCTCTTTATATTCTAGATATATTTGTACTCAATTGAATATATGCTTGGGATTGTTTGCTCACACTTGTATTCAACCAAAAGTGCCATAGTGACACCTCAACTCTTTATCTAGAGGAATCTTCAGGAGATAGTCCAGAGCCCTTCACCGGGAATTTGGCTACACTTTTTGGTATACTTGGCATGTTAGCTTTTTAGCTTTAGTTTGCATATTTGTTTTTAATTTCGCATCATTTGCATTAGATTAACTAGTACGCCTATTCATCCCCCCTCTAGGCGCATTTCAATTGGTATTAGAGCATGGTGTTCTTGATTTGGATCTAACAGTCTTGAGTTAATGATCCTCATTTTAGCTAATCACAATATTTGTTTACACACACATATGGATTTCATGACACCTCCCATGTTTGATATTCTTAACATCCAAACTTGAAAAGTTAAGATATCAATGTACCTCAAAATCTTAGGAATTCATGTTTATTTTGCCACCATTAAAGATTCTTATTTTTTAATGGCAAAAACCTTGAGGCTAATGCAAAAGCCCTTCATGTTTTAAAGTTAACCCTGAATGATGAATATTTATCTAAGGTTTTTAACTTTGATTCAGCTTTTGTATTATAGAACACACTTGTTTCTCTTGGTGAACAAAAGCAATACTATATGAGGAGTGACTCGGATGATGAAAGTGATACTTCCAACATATGCTATATGGTCCAAGGGGATAACCCTCTTGAGGTATCTCTGAATCCGAGCTAGAAGAAGATATTGACATGCCTTATGATGAGATTGCATCTTTTTGTCAAAAACTTCTTGAAAAATGTGATTTATTAAAAATTGAAAATGATAAGTTGAAAAGGAAACACTTCTTTGTTAAAAGAAAATAATTCTTTTAAAAATAAATTTGATTGTGTTTCAAAAGAAAATAAATTTTCGAAAAAGAAGAATATTTCCTTGTCTTCAAAATTAAATGACATTTGTGAAGGACATAATTCATTGAAAAATGAAATTATTTTGGTGGAAAAAGAAAAAGACATTGTTATGGAAGAAAATAATTCTTTGAAAAGAAAAATTATTTAAAAGAAAAGAAAACATTTCAAAAAAGAAAAAGATTGTTGATTTTCATGCTCATGTCTCTTATTCTAAAATTAATAATGATATTTGCATTATGAAGAAGAACATTGATTGTTTGGGCTCCACTTTGAGCCAATGTGCATTTAATCACTCTAAATTAGAATACTTGTTCATGTTCATGCACAAACCCCGCAGCCTACATATGCATACCATTTTCACAATCACACCACTTATATGCATGCTAGAGTATACACATATGCATATTAAGGCCGCAAAGGCCATCTTGTAAGATTTTACTTTGATAGATTAAATTTTATAAATTTTACAAATAATAATATTTGGGTTCCATTTATTTCTAAACCCCGTGGACCCAAAAAGAAATGGGTACCAAAATCCCTACCTCTTGTGTTTGATGTAGGTGTGGGCTCTCACATGACGTGAGAGGTATGATGCCTTGGTGGTGGATGCATGAGCTAAATGGATATATCAAATTGATGTATCACTATCAAGGATGATTGGTGGGAGGACCACCATGGTTTGGATACGTAGAGAATAGTTCATATGATTTGGTAACTATCTTTAAACTCCTATTTTAGTTTACATACTTTATATTGATAATTTTTAGCATGTTTTGGTTTTAATGCTCATCATGTTAAATGCAATATTATTAGACATGTGATATACATAAATAGTTTTTGAGATACACCCATGTTTATTTGAATTCATATTTTGTGTTCTCATGATTGTTTAACTACTATGTATATAATAGTTCTAAAACACGTGCATGTAGCCAAATGATCATGTTTGTTTTATACTTCACGTGGTGAATACTTATTTAGATGTAGTTTTCGTTAAAACTTGTGTTTATACTTGTACAAGTAGTGAGTTACACTTGATTATTATATGTTTGTACTTCATTACTCATTTGTACTCATTACATGTACTTGTATAACCTAGTTTTGATGATTCTTACATTTATACTTATTTTTCTTATTTTTATACAAGTTTTGCTTCTAAAACTAATAAATATATATGTATACCCTTGAGTCACTTGCTTCCATGCAAAATATTATTATGGACTCTTTTTATATTTGGGATATGTATGTATATTTTTAGTTTCGATAGAACATACATAAACCTTGAAGTTTGTTTAATTATAATGAAAAATAAATTTTTATGATTTTTATATGTTTTGATGTTTTGAGTTTTATAGCTTATTTTCATGAATATGCTATTCACATAATTTTTGTGCTCTCACATTTCTTTTATTTACTCATGACTTTGTTTTCATGAGTATTTATGAGCTTTATAGATTTTCAGTGTCAACTCTTGTGTATTTAGCATGCTTCATGGGATATATGATTTATTTTCATGTTTGAAAGATCCTTAACTAGTTTTTCAAAAAAAATTACTTTAAACTAGATATTTATTCTTCATTTGGCAGTATTTTCTATATACAACTATTTTAAATCTTATTTTTAAAAACTTCTACCCTAAAGGACGGTTGGATGGGCGACCATGCCCTGTATATCCTTATTGAATATCTTTTAAACTTGTGTATAAATAGAGTGGTAGTTATGAGTTATACACATGATTTTCATGTTATTTGATTTTTGTATACTAATATTTATTTTCATTATATGTATGCTTCAAAATTCAAGTGGTATTTTAATTTTCATATATACATATATATGATTTGATTGTGCTTGTTTTATAATATCTTTACATTTTTAAAGCACAGATTATGTTTATGTTAAGCTTGTTTATCCTAAATGTTAATTGGTAGCTTTACAAGTTTATGCATTGATTTCAATTGGTATTTCAATTGCTAATCATTTCAATTGGTATTAATTGGTATCAGAATGTACTTCATGTTTCACCTTCAATTGGTATCAAAATCTACCATTGGTATTTTAAAATAATTTTTTACAAGTGGTACCAACATTTATATTTGTCAACTACTATTTGATTCCATTGGTATCATAATTCATTTTGTTGACTTCAAGAAATTTCAAAATTTTGTTTTAAAAGTGGATTCAAAATTTATTGATATGTATTGCCTATATGCAAGGGGAGCTTAGCATCTTCTCCATATAGATTCATGTTGAGTGTATCTCACATTGAGGAGCTTGACCTCTCTTCTTAACGTAATACACGTGTGTAGGGGGAGCTTAACATCTCGGCTTATACATTGTATATTATGCTATGTGAGTTAGGGTCCAGTCATTCCTTCTTCATGTAATTCATGTATGCAAGAGAAGCTAACTTAATGACTCTTCTCTTCATGAATGTATATTTCATATACTGTTGGCCCAGAGGTCCATCACTCTAGTTTTTATGATGATTAACTCAGGTAGTTATAATTTACTAATAATCTTGTGTTTAAATAGTTTCAGTGATTGACCAAGATATTAGTAGGTGTTTAGCTTCAACAAAAGAGTTTTGAAACTTTCACATGTTGATTCAAGAGCTCGAGCATCAAGACACATCTAGTACTCGGTTGGAGTCAAGCTCGTTGATCGTGTTTGGATCTAGTCGACTTGGAGAAGGGGTTCTACAAGAAGATCTTAGTTTGTTTAGTTTTAGTATGTTTAGATCTTGTATAAAGGTAGATAGTATTGATATGCTCAAGTTCACATATACACACAAGCTTAGAGTTTATTGGTTTTTGTTTTTAGTTTAACCGATTTTAGATTTCATGTCAAAAATATAGATATATATATCTTTTATGTATATTGTATTCTATTCATATACAATATGCTTCAAATTTGTTTCAATATTATATTTTTGTATTTACATGAGTTTTAGAGAAAACGATTTTTCATTTCAAAAATCCAAGTTTTGGAAAATACGGATTTTGTGTAAAGGCTAAATTTTAATATCACAAAAATAGTTCAAATAGTTTATAATATATGTTGAATTTTTGTCACACATATTTGTATTTCAAAGATCTAATAAGAACTTATTTTTATGAAATCTATGTGATTTTATGGGATTTAATTGATATTAAAAAGACCAAGTTTTTAATCCCCAAAACATGTGACCTGACTTTCTTCCGGTCAACTGGACGGTCGACCACGGTAGAATTCGGTCGACCAATCCAGTCAACAAACGTACATAGGCCGTTTAGGCTGGAGGGCCGGTCGACTGACCTGGTCGACCGCCAGAGAGCTCTGCTCTCTGGATCTGGCCTTGGTCAATCGGGCGGTCGACTGGCAGAGAGTTATGCTCTCTATTTTCAGGCCTCGGTTGATCGGCCGGTCGACCAATGGCACAACGGTCAGAAATCAGACCGTTGGCCAGTCGACTGGGCGGTCGACCGACAGCAGGAACTTTTTGCTGTCTTGGCCCAATGGCTAGTTTTTGGATTGGGTTATAAATACCCATCCTTTTGGGCTGTTTTGATCTAGAATTTCAAGAGCAAATTTTCCCATCTTCTTAAGTGTTTTGGCAACAAATTTTTAAGAGTTTTTGGGCTTAAAGATTGTATCTTTATTTTGTTTTCAAGGGTTGAAAATTCAAAGAAAATTATAGTATTTGGGATATTGGTTTGATCTTCATTTCTATATTTATCTAGCATTTTCCCAAGTAATTTTCTTTTTTTGTTTTGATTTCCAAACACCTTGTATTCTCACATTTGAGTTACCATATCTATCCTATCTATAGGATCTTATTTTTTGTGAGAAAAATTGGTTTGTGATTTTGTTGAGACCACCAAGAGTTGTAACCTTTCTTGTATTTATGGGTATCCCTCTTGTGTAGGGGTGATTGTGAAGGAGTTTGGTTTGGTTGGTATCCCTCTAAGTGTAGAGGTGAATGTTGGAGTGTTGGTTTTGAGTCTTATCCCTCTAGTGTGAGGTGATTGTAGTTTGGCTAAGTGCCCATCCCTCTAAGTGTAGAGGTGTTTGTTGTTGTGCCTTGCCTCTTGTGTAGAGGTTGTGTTTATTAGAGAGAGGAGTTGTGTACTCCTAGTTGTATTACCCAAATCCTCAGTGGAGGTTCTGAAATCACCTAAAGGGGGTGAATAGGTGACTAGCTAATCTAATGGTGAATTAATGCGAAATTAAAACTATTTATGCAAACTAAAAATTCTTAAGCACAACACACAAAGTATAACCTAAGAGTGTAGCCGAATTCTCCGTGAAGGGCTCTGGACTATCTCCTCAAGATACCTCTAGACAAGAGTTAAGGTGCCGCTATGACTCTCTTGGTTAAATACAAGTGTGAGCAAACAATCCCAAGCATGTATCAATTTAAGCACAAATTATATCAAGCATATAATGAATATGACAATAAGAGCCTGCAAGATATAAACACAAGTGAGAGATATAGAGAGAGCAATCGCAAATACAGAAGATTTGTTTCGAGATTCGAGCACCCTTACTCTACGTCCACGCCTTCAACACTATGAAGGATTTTCACTAAAAACCGATCCCACCAGATCACTCGGTGCCGCAACACCTACAAGGAGTTCACACTAGAACTCTTGGACTCACTAGTCCCCTCACTTGTTCCCGCAAGAACGAACACACGCAAGCAGGCAAGCTTGTCGAGGCCGCACCTCTACACCGAGCTCTCACTAGAACTCGAAACACCGCGAACTCGCAAGCCGCCTCCTCAAATACAAAGTAGAACACTTTGATGATTACAACACTTTGATCACCTAAAATTCTCTCACAACAAAGATCCCTATAAGATAGATATAGCAATGGATAGCTCAAGTGTGTGTGAGAAAAACAGGGATTGATTTGGTGAAGAAAAGCTCAAGAAATCACTTTTGAAAAATTCTTGATAAAACTCTCCTTTTGATTTGAAAATATTTTCTCTAAAACTTGTGGATAAAACACTGATGTAGGTAGGAAAAACTAGCCCAAAAACTTTCGTGAAATCTTTTTAAAAACAGTCCATGGAAACCCAAATTTATAGGCTAATAAAAACTAGCAGTTGGGATCTAAATCAGAAGCTGACGCTGCTGTCAGTCGACCTCCAACGGTCGATTTTCGACCGTTGGGAAGGTTGGTCGACCGGCCGGTCGACTGCCAACTTGGCAATGGCCCAGCGGTCGACCGCCCGATCGACTGGGCCATTTCCAGAGAGCAAAGGCTCTCTAGCGGTCGACCGCATGGTCGACCGGCCCTGGCCGTGCACGTTTTGTGCATGTCGATCGACCGCCCGGTCTACTGACCTCTGGCTCGGTCGACCGTGCGGTCGACCGATAGAAGGCCAAAAACAGCTGTTTGGGGATTTAAAAACTTATTTTTTTATCTTTAATAAAATCCCATAAATTCTCTAAAAATCTACAAAAATAAGTTTAGTATAATACTTTGATATACAAACATGTTTGAGTAAAAAACAAAACATGTTACAAACATTTTGAACTATTTTTGTGTTATGAAAATTTTGCCTTAAAACAAAACCATATTTTTCCAAATTGATTTTTCCAAATTGAAAACAGATTTTTCCACAACTTCTCCTAATACAAAAACAGAATATTTTAAAAACTTTTGAAGCTTAGTATGTATGGATATGATCCACTATACATATATATGATAAAATATCTATGTTTTTGACAACAAGCACTAAAATAGTTTTGGTAAAACATATGTATATTTTGAATTCCAAAAACCAAACCGGTATTTTTTTAGATCTAAAAATCTTTTATGAAAATACATATAAATCTTGAGTGTGTGTGTGTATATGTACTTGAGCAATCTACCAACTAATCTATCCTTTATATTTTATCTAAAAATAAAATCTTACTAAAAACAAACATAGACACAAGTCTTCTCTTGAAGGTCTTCACTTGAAAGTCTTCTTCTCCTTCCTGACTTGGTCCAAACCATGATCCAATGAGCTAGACTCCTCTTAAGTACTTGATGTGGTCTTGATACACAAGCTCTTGAATCAACACGTACTAGCTCCAAAACTTGACTTTAAATCATTTGATGAAGCTAAACACCTACTAAGATCTTGATCACAATTCTGAGGCTATATAATACAGATCATTAGTACTATAACTACATGAGTTAATCATCATCAAACTAGAGTGATGGGTCTTTGGGCCAACAATCTTCCCTTTTTTGATGATGACAAAACTCATGGAGTTATATATGCATGGATTAAAGTTAAGCTTCATAGAAGCTTCCCCTTAACTCATGCATAGCAATAAACAATAGATATTCAATGAAGTATATGAAACTAAACAAATATATATGCATAAAAAAAGTGAGAGAAACATGCATAAATCTAAAATCCTTTTCCCAAAAACTTTCTCCCCCTTTTTATTTAAACTTTCAAAAGCATTTTCCACATTTTTTAAAAACATAAAATGCATAAACTCAATATATGCAAAAACTCAAATATGCATATATAAACTTAAAATCTTTCTCCCCTTTTTTGTCAATCATCAACAAAAGGGTGAAAAAAAAAACATCAATAAGGATATATATATATGCGATATGCATTCATGAAGAGGGATATGTGAAGTTAGCTCCCCTGCATACATGCATTACATGAAGAAGGGATGACAAAGCCCTCACATAAAGTATAATATGCAATGCATAAGTAGAGATATGAAGCTCCTCCTACACACGTGTATCACATAAAGAAGAGATGTCAAGCTCCTCAATATAAGATAGACTCAACATGAATCTATATATAGAAGAGATGTTAAGCTCTCCTTGCATATAGACAATACGTATCAAAACATTTTTAACACAAATTTTGATAATACTTAAACAATTTTGATACATTTGAAATTAGAAATTTTTGATATCAATTGAAATTGAAATATTTATAAATTTTGATACCAATGAAGGTAAAGTATTTTATATTGAAATACCAATAGAAATACATGGTAAATTTTGATACCAAATGAAAGGTAAAACATTTGTGATATCAATTTAAATTGAAACCCAATTAGAAATCAAAACATTTGATACCAATTGAATTATATTATAAATTTCGATATCAACGAAATACAAATTGAAATAATGCATAAGCTTATTAAATACCAATTGAGATACCAATTGAAATTAAGATTTAAGTCAAGCTTAGCATAAACATGTAATTTGTGCTTTAAACATGTCAATATATTGTAAATCAAGCACAATCAAATCATATATATGTGTGAAAATGAAAATACCAATAGAAATTGATATTACTTGAAATGTGAGGCATACATATATAAAAAAATAAAATATGAGCATACAAAGAAAATATCAATTGTGATACTAATTGAAAATATGATGAGAATCAAGTGTATAACTCATAAAGATCCACCTTTTCATGCACATGATAAAAGATATTTAATTTGAGCATACAAGGCATGGTCGTCCATCCATCCGCCTTAAAGGGTAGAAGTTTTCAAAAATAGATTTGAAAATAGTTACAAATTGAAAACACTACCAATGAAGAATAGATAACTAGTTTAAAGTAGTTTTTGAGAAACAAGTTAAAGATCCTTCAAACATGAAAAAAATTACGTGTATCTCATGAATCATAGCTAAGTACACAAATATTATCACTCAAGATCGATAAAGTTCAAAATGCTCATGAAAATATAGTCATGAGAAAACAAATAAAATGTGAGTACACAAGCATTTTGTGAATAGCATATTCATGAAAGTAGTCAATTAGGCTCAAAATAAAACATGTGAAAATCATGAACAAACATGAAAATCATAAAATTTATTTTTCATTTAAAAAATAAACTTCATGATATATGTATGATTTATCCAAAGCTAACAATATACATACATAACCCAAAAACAAAGAGTCCATAATGGTATTTGCATGAAGGCAAGTGACTCAAGGGTATACATGTATATTTATTAGTTTTAGATAAATATAACATATACATGAAACAAAACATGCATAGGAATAGGGAAAACAAGTTAAAATGCATGAATCATTAAAACTAGGCTATATATGTACATGTAATAAGTACAAGTGAGCAATGAAGTATAAACATATATGAATCAAATGTTGCTCACTACTTATACAAGTATATACACAAGTTTTTATAAAACTACATCTAAATAAGTATTAACCACATGAGGTACAAAACATGATCATTTTAACATAAACTAAAACATGCTAAAAAATCATCAAATATAGAAGCATGTAAACTTAAATGGAGTTTAGAGATAGTTACCAAAACACGTTAATTACACTCCAAATCTCCAAGAAATGGTGGTCATCCCACCAAACTTTCTTGATAGCGGTGCATTAATTTGTAGTGTCCATCAAGCCCATGCATCCACCACCAAGGCACCAAATCTCTCACGTCATGTGAGAGCCCACACCTACATTAAACACAAGAGGTAGGGACTTTGGTACCAATTTTCTTTTGGGTCCACAGGGGTTAGCATGATTTGAAACCCAAACATTCTTATTAGCAAAATTTAAAGAATTAATTTTATCATAACAAATTTTGCCAATGGCCTTTGTGGCCATAATGTGTACATCTGTATACTCTAATATGCACATGTGAATGAGTGTAATCATGACATGCAAAATGTGCATAAGCATACTGTAGGTGATGTGCATGAATATGTGGAGCTTGTTTCTTTTGAATAAGGTTTCCATTTAGAATGATTAATGCACAATTGCTCGAAGTTGAGCTCAAATAATTTATTCTATTTTTTAAAACTTTAATCACATTTTTATCAAAGGTAGTAGCATGAAAAGCATGATCAACAATCTTTTTCTTTTTAGAAATCTTTTCTTTTTCTTTTTTCACAGTTTTCTTTTTAAAGAGTTATTTTCATTTAAAGCAATCTCTTTTTGCTTTTCCACCAAATTAATCTTATTTTCAAAAAATTATTTCCTTCACAAAGATCATTTAATTTAGAAGACAAGGAAATATTCTCTTTTTTTCAAAAATTCGTTTTCTTTAGAAACACATGCAAGTTTGTTTTGAATGAATCTTTTTCTACTAAAATGGAATCATATTTGTTTTTTAATTTCTTGTTATCCTTTTTAAGCAATTCATATTTTTTCAAGAAGTTGTTGACAAAATGATTCAAGCTCATCATAAGACATATCAATTTCTCTTCTAACTCGGATTTAAAGTTTACCTCAAGGGGGTTATCCCCTTGGACCATGTAGCATACGATGGAAGCCTCACTTCCAACATCTAAGTCGCTCCCCGCATAGTATTGCTCTTGTTCGCCAAGGGAGATAATGGCGTTCCATATTACAAAAGCCGAATCAAGATTAGTAACCCTACATAAATTATCATCATTTAAGGTACTCTTCAAAGCATGGATGGCTTTTGAGCTAGCCTCAAGATACTTTCTATTACTAAAGTATAATCTTTAATGGTAGCAAGATAAACATGAATGCCTAGGCCTTTGAGGTACAAGACATCTTAACCTTCCAAGTTTGGATGTTAAGAATGTCAAAGGTGGGAGTAAGATGAAATCTATGTGTGTGTACAAATATTGTGATTAGTCAATGTTAGACCCAAATCAAGAGCACTTAGCTCTGATACCAATTGAAATCACCTAGGGGTGAATAGGTGACTAGCTAATCTAATAGTGAATAAATGCAGAATTAAAACTATTTATGCAAACTAAAAATTCTTAAGCATAACACACCAAGTATTACCTAAGAGTGTAGCCAAATTCCCTGTGAAGGGCTCTGGACTATCTCCTCAAGATTTCTCTAGATAAGAGTTGAGGTGCTGCTATGACTCTCTTGGTTAAATATAAGTGTGAGCAAACATCCCAAGCATGTATTATTTAAGCACAAGATATATCAAGTATTTAACGAATATGACAATAAGAGCATGAAAGATATAAACACAAGTGAGAGATAAAGAGAGCAATCGCAAACACGGGAGATTTGTTTCGAGGTTGAGCATCCTTGCTCTACGTCCCCGCCTTCAACACTATGAAGGATTTTCACTAAAAACTGATCCCACCGGATCACTCGGTACCGCGATACCTACAAGGAGTTCACACTAGAAATCTTGGACTCACTAGTCCCCTTACTTGTTCCCGCAAGAACAAACACACGCAAGCACGGAAGCTTGCCAAGGCCGCACCTCTACACCGAGCTCTCACTAGAACTCGAAACACCGCGAACTCACAAGTCCGCCTCCTCAAACAAAGTAGAACACTTTGGTGATCATAACACTTCGATCACCTAAATTCCTCTCACAACAAAGATCCCTATAGGATATATATAGTAATGATAGCTCAAGTGTGTGTGAGAACATAAGGATTGATTTGGTGGAGAAAAGCTCAAGAAATCACTTTTGAAAAACTCTTGATAAAACTCTCCTTTTGATTTGAAAATATTTGCTCTAAAACTTGTGGATAAAACAACTGATGTAGTAGGAAAAACTAGCCAAAAAACTTTCTTGAAATCTTGTTAAAAATAGTCCATGGAACCCTAATTTATAGGCTAACAAAAACTAGCCGTTGGGGTCCAAATCAGCAGCTGACGCTGCTGTCGGTTGACAGCCAGCGGTCGATTTTTCAACCGGCCGGTTGACCGCCACTGGGCAATGGCCCAGCGGTCCGACCGCCCGGTCGATCGGGCTATTTCAAGAGAGCAAAGGCTCTCTAGCGGTCGACCGCACAGTCGACCGGCCCTGACCGTGCACAGTTTTGTGCACGTCGATCGATCGCCCGATCGACCGGCCTCTGGCTCGGTCGACCGGCAGAAGGCCAAAAATAGCTATTTGGGGATTTAAAAACTTGTCTTTTTATCTTTAATAAAATCCCATAATTCTCTAAAAATCTACAAAAATAAGTTCAGTATTATACTTTGATATACAAACATGTTTGAGCAAAAAAACAAAACATGTTACAATCATTTTGAACTATTTTTGTGTTATGGAAATTTTGCCTTAAAACAAAAACCGTATTTTCCAAATTGATTTTTCGAAATTGAAAACGATTTTTTAACAGCTCCTCCAAATACAAAAATAAGATATTTTAATAATTTTGATGCTTAGTGTGTATGGATATGATCCACTACACATATATGATGAAATATCTATGTTTTTGACAATAAGCTCTAAAATAGTTTTGGTAATATATATGTATATTTTGAATTTCAAAACAAAACCGGTATTTTTCTAGACCTAAAATCTTTTATGAAAACACATATAAATCTTGAGTGTGTGTGTATATGTACTTGAGCAATCCACCAACTAATCTATCCTTTATATTTTATCTAAAAACAAAATCTTACTAAAAACAACCTAGACACAACTCTTCTCTTGAAGGTCTTCACTTGAAAGTCTTCTTCTCTTCTTGACTTGGTCCAAACTATGATCCAATGAGCTAGACTTCTCTTGAGTACTTGATGTGGTCTTGATGCACAAGCTCCTGAATCAACACGTGCTAGCTCCAAAACTTGACTTTAAATCATTTGATGAAGCTAAACACGTACTAAGATCTTGATCACAAATTTGAGACTAAATAAACACAAGATCATTAGTACAATAACTACATGATTTAATCATCATAAAAACTAGAGTGATGGGCCTTTGGACCAATAGTTTTCCTATGTGGGAAGTCCTGTGTGGACGATATAGTGAAAATCCCTCTATGTGAAAGCGGAGACGTAGAGCAGTGACTCGAACCTTAAACATATCTTGTTGTTTGCAATTGATCCACTATCTCTAACTCTCTCTCTTTTATATCTTGCATTGATTCATATTGTTCATATCATATATGCTTCGTATTGTTTGGGTGCCTCACTTGTGTTGAACCAAGAGAGCTTTACATAGCACCTCAACTCTTATTTAGAGAAATTTAGAGGAGATAGTCCAGAGCCCTTCATCGAGAATTCACTACACTCTTTGGTCACACTAAGTGTGTTGCAATTTATTTTTATTCCGCAACATTAGTCACTAGATTAGCCTTACACCTATTCACCCCCCTCTAGGTGTACTTTCAATAGGTATCAGAGCCTACGCTTCTGCTATTAGGTTTTAACCACCTAGGAGTGAGATCTTGGTTAACTAATCTATATTGCATTTGCACACTTATTTGTTTACACACACTCATGGATTCATGACCCCTCCCATGTATGATACTTCCAACATTGATGTTTGAAAAGTTAAGATGTCTATGTACCTTAAAACCCTAGGTATTCATGTTTACCTTACCGCTACCAAGAAATCTTATCTTGATAATAACAAGCTATAGAGGCCAATGCATAAGCCCTAATGTCACTTAAAAACACACTAAGAAAAAAATATCTTTCTATGGCTTCTCATTGTGATTCCGCTTTTGTAGTGTGGAACACTTTGACCTCTCCAAAGCTTCAAATGTCAAGCTATGCGGAGGAGGAATCTAGTGGAGATGAGTCCGATCAACATTGCTACATGGTCCAAGGGAATGACTCCCTTGAGGTAAACTCGGATGCTCCACTAGATGATATTGCTAGTTCTTCCGGTGATGATTATATGGATGCCAATCCTTTAAATAAAGAACTATCTATTGGTGTGAAAACTTGCTTGAAAAATATCAAGTTTTGAAAAAGAAAAGCTTTAAATTAAAAGAAGAATATAAAAATTTGTCTTCTAGACTTGACTTGATTTTACAAGAGAGAGATGAGATTTCAAATGATAGGGACTCATTGAAATCCCAACTTGACCTTACCTTAAAGGAAAATGAATTTTAAAGAATAAAATGATTGTGATGATGTTGTGAAGAAAAATAAAACCTTGTCTTTAAAACTTTATTTTGTTTTAAAAGAAAATGAATCTTTGAAAATAAAATTGCTTTAATTTTAAAGGAATTGGACTTCATTTCTAAGAAAAATATTCCCTTTAAAAAATAATTTAGATACTCATGTTTGCTATGCTTCACCATCTAGTATACCTATTGCACGCTCCACCTCTTCTTCTATTATTGAAAAT